>JBAMJV010007253.1:0-21882 GCA_037951105.1 Echinarachnius parma | reverse complement strand
TGCCATGGCGTCAATCAAATAATTTTTTACTTTACGCAAATCTTTTAAAATTCACATTTGGGACTAAATGCCCCTACTAAATTATGTCCTATAAATCAAATAAAATGTTTCAGAGTATCTCAACTTAATACTGCAGGGCCCTACGTCATTGAATTTACTTTCAATTTAGTTTTCGTACGTCACAGCAGTGCTTAAAGATTGCCAAGCGTCGGGATGAAACTGACGCACTTAAATGCTGAACTGTGGTTCGTCATTTTGAACTAGGCTAGCTTATGCGCATTACATAGCACTGAGCTAGAGTGTATTTTGCACCGCAAGGCGTAATGTGGCACTACGCATCAGGGGCGTCGATGACGGGTGGGATGGGGGGATATATCCCCCAATATTTCAGGTGGGGGGATGGCCTGTATTATCATCCCCCCCCCCCCAATATGTGGGGTTCAAAAATATATAATAACATTAAAATTAAGGAGCATTGCCCCCTCTTATGAATGGAAGTTGTTACTATAGTCTTCTTTAAACCACTTTTTGATAATGCTAAACTGCCCAAATCCAAAATCTTCCGGGCTGCGCCCCTGGAACCCCCATTAAGGTTATTTGACCCAGTACTAAATAGTTTTATTCAGGACTTCTCTCTTGACAAACTTTCAGGCGATCCTGGCCCACTGTGCGTTTGCGCTTCGCTCACTAAAATTGAGCTAAATATTCAATAGTTAATTGTATTTCTGAATATTACAAATCCCAAAGCTTCCGGGGTCTTCGCCCCTGGACCCCCAATAAGCTTTACAATGTGGGTATCCCTTGACTTATTTTATTCAGGGTTCCATCGGGATGATTGCAATCGACAGTATTTGTCTATCAGGCTAAAATTCATCCATACTTGGGACAGTGCCCTCATCATAACAGGATGCTTGCAATGTACACTTAATAATCTTCCAATCTCTAAATAGCTCATTCAAAAGCCAATTAACTAAAGAATAGTTAACTCTATATTTACATATAGATCTTTATATCTGGATATTAAAAATCCCAAAGCTTCCGGGGGCTCCGCCCCCTGGACCCCCAATAAGCTTCCCAATGTTGGTATCCCATGACTGATGCTATTCAGGGTTCCATCAGAATGCTTGCAATAGTATGTATCTATCAGGCTAAAGTTCATATTGGACAAAGCCCAGCTCATAACATGATGCTTGCAATGTGCATTTAATAATCTGCCAATTTCTAAACAGCGAAATTAAAAAGCTTTGCCACCCCCCCCCCCCCCCCCCCCCCCCTCAGCCATAAAACCCGGCACGCTGCTGGGTTGTCGCTTCGCTCCCTCGCCAGAGATGATCAAAATGACGAATCATCCCCCCCAATGGCGAGAAGAAATCGACGCCCTTGCTACGCATCATAAACGAATCAGAACCACCTTTAAAAGAGCCATCACACCAAATCCAACACAGCACCTTGTCCGACTCAACGCTATGCCGCATGACACAAAATAATCGATCCTTTGCAAAGTCTTTATGTCACAAATTACACCGAGTGAGTGTTGTTTTTTGTCGTGCTGTGTCGTGTGTTGTGTTGCTGTGTTGTATTGTGTTTCATATCGTTTTGTAGTGTGTCGAATCGGTAGTCGTATCGGGTGTCGAGTGTCGTGTAGTGCGTTGTGGCGTATTGCTGTATCATAATGCGAATTTTAATGTCGTATCGTTTTGTCGTGTGTCAAGTCAGTTGTCATGTCGGGTGTCATGCCCTTTAATGGATTTAATGGATTTAATGGCACCAAGCGTCTGACTTACAAATCCGAACCACCTTTAAGTATGTATTGCCCAACGTACAAGTACAAATGTTCTAGTTGTAAAACTGGAGCATCCAAATTGATGCAATTCGTCCAAGGATGAAGATGAAGAACGCGAATGAGAGATTTATATCAGGATTTAATAAGATTGTTTGTGGCTTGCAACGAGCGAAGGAGGTGCAGCTAGTGCTATGACTATCCCTTTTCAATGTGAATTATCGCTCGGACGTATTAACGAACAGTAGTACGTGTATTTCGTGATATATCAAGAATATAAGAATATAAGAATATTGAGAATATTATAGACATTATTATAGTTAAAAACACTATAATGTACATGAATCTGTTTGTTCGCTTATCTTATGCCTTACTCATTATTTACGTTTATATTTAATGTGCTTAAAGGGACATTTTCCCCAGCATGTCATCACCTTTGATTATGTTCTCTAAACGTTAAAACACAATTTCATGCAAATACGACCAACATTGGCCTTTTGAGCAAGGGATGAGCATCATTCAAAGTCACTCGCTGTACGGAATAATCCCATTCATCGCGAACACCATGGAGGCTGCCATTGGTGTTTATGAAACTCGGATCGCTCTATGATGTGATGTCAAACCCGAACTACTATTTTTGTTGGCTCACGTTTGGCCTTGTGTTTGTGCACAAACCCCGCGAGCTGCGAGAGCTAACAAAAAGAGGCGGAGCTTGTTTGTTCGGGTTTGACGTAGCATTTCGGCGCGAACAATTAAAAATCCGGGTTTCAAAAAATATAATGGCAACCTCCACGCTATACGCGATGAATGGGATTAGCCCATACAGCGATTGACTTTGAATGATGCCCCTCCTTTGTTCAGAGGGCAAACATTGGACATATTTGCATGAAAATATGTTTTAATGTGTAGATAAATTAATCAAAGGTAAATAGATGATGGGGAAACTTTCCCTTTAATATGTACAGGTTCCTGTAACGTGCCCCCAGTGCATTCTAAGCATGATTTTACTTGATTTACGCTCTTCCTTCATGTTTTGTTTTACTTTTGGGTTTACAGTGATGTTTTTTTAATAAATAAACCAATATAATATATGAGAATAAATTGATATTGCCATGACAGCAATGATAACATTTTGTACGATTGTTGATTATAAGAATGGTAATATTCATCGTATAACGATTAGTAGCCCTCAATGGTATATGTTTCGATAATAATAATAATAATAATAGTAAGAAGAAGAATAATAGCTTGTATTTATAAAGCGCTTAATACAGGACATTTAATCGCTGTTACATAACAATAGTAATTAATTACACAATATAATGACAATAAACAAAGTAAGCGTTCAATAAAATGACGTAATTTTAAGTCAGGTGATAGAGCCTGTACTGTAAACATGCTTAGATTGATCTAAATAAGTGGGTTTTGAGTTCAGTCTTAAAGGGACAGTCCCTCTTTGACAAAACGTCTGAACAGTTTCCAGTTGACGGATGGGGATGAATGAAACACACACACAAAAATCAGATCGAACAGCCCTATAATTTGGATTTTACGAATGAAAAACGAATGCGTCCCTCCATCAGACTATATATCGAAAGAGTTTAACTGATTTAGCATACAATTACAACTATATTGTACTTATTCTTGTAAAGGTATTGTGAAGCCGACATTTGTAAAGGTATGTCACGGACAAAATCTCAAAAATTAAGAATATGTAATTACATGTAGTCAATTTAATTGCACAAAATGACATTTGAGACTTCAATCCTATATCAATATCATTGTAAAATACAATTGAAAGATTTGTGAAAGTTTGAAAGAAAACGAACACTGTTTACCTAGTGAAAAAAACGAATATTGAGTTCATATTTTATCACCGAATACTGATGGTCTGCCATACTTTTGTTGCAGTAATGAATGATCCGTTTGAGATATTCGCACCCGTGTATTTTTACACACGTAGTACATAATTCATGGAATTTGAACTCGCTCGGCTCAAAGTTCAATCTCCGGAATGTTCTCACGGGTGCTGCATGCGGACGCTCTCAGCTGAGACAATTGTACTTTTTTTCAATTGCGTTGATTAACGCTTTAGAAATAATGATTTTCAATGATAATTATCTTCATACTAAAGGGACATTTGAAAAAATCAAACCCTATTTTATTCTTCTCTTACCATAAGCTAAACAACACGGTAGAAGAGAAACGAGGAAGCTCCAAGTAATTTTCGTGGATTTGGACACTTTACAGGTATGACTTTAAGCGAGGTTTGGTTATTTTTCCTAGTGTGCGGTCATGCTATTCTTAATTGTGCGCGGGTCACGTAGCTAGCGCGGGTCAGGTAGGGGTCACGCATAGCGTTGTGGTACTTCGTGGAATCAGTATACGAACTTCCTCACTGGGTGAATATACATATAATGCACAATTAATTGTTGGACGACGGTTTATTAGTTTTAGGTCTATAACTCCACGAAAAGGAGATTTCAAGCCCTAATTTTTTCAGGCATGCTATTAAATGACATTTTCTTTCATATAAGACAATAACCTCGCAACTTTTGAAATTTGGCTTGCAAAAGAGGGAATGTCCCTTTAAATGAGTCTCGAGTAGCGGAGGCACGGATGTGGACGGGAAGGTTGTTCCAGAGAGATAATAACATTACTATCAATCATTTGATGCTACACGGATAATAGAAGCATGGTCTCGTGTGCGTAGGGGGACGTTCTACTCAGGGAGTCTGAGGCTAGTGCCCGAATTTTTACCTGACAAGCAAAACAAAAAGAAAAGGGTCCTCGCCTCTTTATTGCCCGAAAATGACATGTTTTCAATTGTTTAGTCCAAAATAAGGCGATTTTGCCCTAATATGAGATGCTTTTGCCCGAAAATAATATGACACTGCCCAAAAATGACATTATTTTGCCAGAATATGACAAGGATTTGCCCGAATACGACATTATTTTGCTCGAATATGCACATGATTTGCACGAGTTTCAGGTGCGTTTTGCCCGGATATGGCCGTTTTTAGAACTGGGGGGGGGGGGGGGCTGCAGCCCCCAGCCCCCGCCTCCTATACGCCTATGCATGATAGTCTGTATATAGTTATATATTTACAATTATACCATCAACAATGATAACACTTGGATAATTGACATTTATACAGACCTTTAGTAGGCGTTGCTTCCGACACTTCTGCGATATCCTTCTATAGGAATCTGTGGGAGGGGTCGGTGTTTGTAATAACGCAGAACTCGTCGTCGTGTTGACCGGTTATTGTTTGTCAGGCAAAGGCGTAGCTTATTTAGAGTGAGGGCAATCGGGGACAACTGCCCCCTGAGGAAACGATACCCCCTCCTCTGTATCCCACAATTATAGTACCAATAGAGGTTGATGTACTGTGCTGCAGCACTATCAACGCAACATGACTACGAAAGTGAATGCATATATTACACGATTATAAACCCCTCACAAAAAGTTCCGCAATTCAAGTTTGAGCGTCCGTATCTTTCTTGCCCCTAGATTATCTTACATGATTCTGGTATCATTGAAAAGCCTGTTTATTCCTCCTTACATTGATACCCCATTTGTAAATTGGTTATATGTAATTATGGAATGCGCATTAGACCTAAACATAATAATTCACATCGACAATGACATTTCGCTTTTGACACGGCTCCATAGTAAGGTCTACTGCACATTCCATAATTACATAATCATTACAAATGAGGCATTGATGTAAAGGGGAATAAACGGGCTTGGCATTATATCAAATCGAGCAGGATCATTTCATAACAAAATTGAATTTTATCAACGATCAAACTTGAATTGCGGAACTTTTTGTGAGGGTTTTTATATTTTAATAGGTCCAACTTGCCTCTCACCCCGTGATAAATCTAAGGGGTAGAGCCCCTTTTCGCTCCCCTCGTTTTGGGGTCGACACTGGGCATACCAATTGTCTCGGGGAGACACTCTCTTCGTTATATAGCCCGCTTGATATTAAAAGAAAACACTGTCTTTGCAGTGCGCATGTCAGAGGCGGGTAAATTATTGGCACAGTTTCGGTTATTTTCTTCGTGTGCCTTTCAAGAATGTCAACATTGATCGCAAATCTTAATGAAAAATAGCTTCAAATACATCGCTCGTTTCTATTTTTACATTGATTAATTTCTATGAAACCAGGAGGTGCCGATGAATAGCGCGGTTATTTCTTCTTCTTTTCCCGAAGCATGAAATAATTTGCTCTGTTCTAGAAAAATTAAATTAAGGCATAACTGTATATTAGACTCATTGAAATTGGTTTTATTTTAAGCGAACTTACTCGCTGGTCCCATTTATCATTGATTTGAAGTATGATAATCATTGTCTTGGTTTGTTTTATTTTATTTTAATGTATGCTTGTGATATGTACATAATTATATTTCTCTCAGTAAATGAAGAGCTTAAAGGGATGCCTGTAAAGTGTCTAACTCCACGAAAAATACTTGGAGCTTCCTCGTTTCTCTTCTGCCGTGTTGTTTAGCTTATGGTAAGAGAGGAATAAAATAGGGTTAGATTTGTTCAAATGTCCCTTTAGTATGAAGATAATTATCATTGAAAATCATTATTTCAAAAGCGTTAGCATGTATATAACATTTTGATAAAAAGTACAATTGCCGTAGCTGAACACGTCCGGCCAGCGCGCGTGGGAAACCTTCCCGACCCGACTGAACTTTGAGCCGAGCGCGCGCAAATTCCATGAATTCTGTACCGTATGTAAACATACACGGGTGCGGATATCGCAAACGGATGATTATTACTGCGACAAATCTACGGCAGGCCATCAGTATTCGGTGGCAAAATATGAACTCAATATTCGTTTTTTTTTTCACTAGGTAAACAGTGTTCGTTTTCTTTCAAACTTTCACAAATCTTTCAATTGTATTTTACAATGATATTGATATAGGATTGAAGTCTCAAATGTCATTTTGTGTAATATCCGACACTTTACAGGCATCCCTTTAATTCCAAACGGCGCTAAATCCACTTGTTCAACTTGGGAGAAAAGCAGGTTTCTTTGTCCAACTTTGTACACTGGGAATATGAAAATGGAAAGTTCCATATTTTGATTTTGATTGTGTAATTTGTTCTAAAATGTCAATTTCTAGATAGCTACGTAGTTAATTAATGAAATTATATCATTAACTCAATTTTTATGGAAAGTGGATTTAGCGCCTTTGGGAACTAACCTCTTCAAATACAAACATTATAACACAACGCTGACAGTCATTTTCATAACAAACAGTTCTATTCGGTTGTAATATCAATACTTATATAGGCAACCCTGAATATCACACTCACCAATACTTCTACCAAGATTACTAATAAATCCTTGTATGAATTTCATGAAGCATTAAAATTATGAATTATGGATTGGATTTTTCAAATCTGCTGCATGATAATCAAATAGGGTTATAATTAACCAACTGCATACGGGAATAAGCAGCGAAAGATGCGTTAACTCAATGGAAATGAGTGTATACGCGTGCATCGAACGGGAAACGGGTTAAGAATTAATGAGCGATTGCGTGTTCAGAAACGCGTCCGTATTCAAATGAACCCTTAAAGCCATTATAAATAACTTCAGTTATTTGGAACATTCGAGTGCTCGAAAAAGGGGTACATTTCAAGGCATTTTAGGGCGACTCTTTACAATCGAACATAGGTTATGATAAACCGTTCGATATTTTCGATTATAAAAACCCTGATATTTGACGGGGTTTTTTTTAACTGGCTTCCCCAAACTGTTTCTTAGCTTTAACGTAATTTATAATTTGTAATGGTAGCATAACATTATTTCTTACACGGTAAAAGTTAACTTTCATCATGTTGTGTGTGATCGATGTATTGTACCCTGTTAAAGGGATCTAGTAACTTTGTTGGCAAGTGCAAAAAGTGATGAGTGATTAATAAAATGTGTATTGGAGTGATCTGATATGTTCTCAAAGTAATGTGGGGAAATTTCACGTTAATTTGATGTTTTTTGGCTGAGATATGAGCAGAAAGGCAACTCATTGTACTTACTTTGTACATGGCATGAAATTATCCCGTAGACAATTTCATATCTAAACACTTCAATCGTAAATATCTTTTGAACGAAATGGATATTTGAAAAACCGAAACCTGTCCCGTGCTTTTATTGTTAATATGAATATGATAAGGTATAAGATAATTCCACTAGAGTTCCAAGTAAGTAAGTAAATTGGACAATGTTACTTAGTCCCTTTAACATCATTTATAATTTGTAACTGTGGCATAACATTATTTCTTACACTGTAAAAGTTAACTTTCATCATGTTGTGTATGATGTATTGTATATACCCTGTTAACCTACCTGCTACTGCACTCACCTAAACCCTGCATATTTATATAACCAAATCTCTAGGAATAAAAAATATATCGTATAGAGCAGGCCCCATATTCATGAAACCCCGCTAGCTTAGATTTTTGTTGAGTGAATTTCAAATGATACTGTTTGGTAAGCAACAAACAGTTTTACTATATCTCCCAACTAGGGTTAACTGGATAAGCCTTAGGTACCCACTATTTAAGTAAACCCTAGTAAGCAACTAAAATACCCTGTGTTTAATTCATAGCCACGTCATCCATGATATACTTAGCAAGTAACTAAGCTAGTGCACGGGCTTTCATGAATATGGGCAATAATGTTATACGATTGTCTGTTGAGCTACAATGGTATCTGTATGTTTCAACCCTCTGGTGCCGAACTTAATTTTGTATAAAACTCTATGTTCTTCATGTTCTTTAGACATGTTTTACATTAATATCTCAACCTCCAATCTATCTAAAATCATGGATGTTAGTTTCAGTAAGACGTCAGGGTGTCTATACATTTAATTCAAAACTTATATGTTATGTTTAGGAGCACATGAATAGATAAGGTTCTATGATATGGTATGAGTATTGTTACTCGAGTCGACCACGGGACTCATGGAGTTATGGTTAAAGGGATCTAGTAACATTGTTCAAATCCACAAAACGTTATACTTAGAAATCTACTGGTTCTCTCAAACCTTGTTGTATTCGTTTTACCAATAGAAAGATGGAACATGTTTGGGATTTTCGAATTTCCCTTTCTTTCAAAAGGTATTAAGAATTGAAGTGTTCGGATTGTTTTAATTATCCACTGGAAAGTTATAAATGGGAACAAAGTAAGTGCAATCAGTAAGCGAATGTCACTTGCATTTTCGCTCATTACTCGACCATATAACATCCATTTAATGTGGATTAAAAGTGAATTAAATTTTCAGTCACATAATTATTACATATTTGTGGACATATCACATCACAACAATACACAATGATAATCAACCATTCATCACTTTTTTGTTTGCACATGTCAGCAAAGGTAATAGATCCCTTTAAAAAGATGAGTTAGAGTGCTCTACGTATTGTATACCCATGTTGGTCCCTAGCCGAACATGATGGGGATACCGTAATGGAAGCTGATAAGGTCATGTGTCGTTTTCCATTTGTTGTCTGGAAGAAGAGGCTCCTGCCTTCTGGGCTTTGTCAAAGAAGGAATGCGAAAACGAGAAAGAAAATACATTATATATATGCCTCTTTTACGACATATCCCTGCTTATTAATGACGTTTGCTCGCAGCACTCGATCGGCTAAAGGTATTTCTCTCCGTCGTCCGTTTTTGGGGCGACGAATGTGCGTTTTGTTATCTAATGCCATTATTTATATGTATTTGATTCAACAATGCCATTATTTATGATAATATCTTTATATTCTACCATACCATCAAGCGGAATATTTTTCTGCAAAAAATAGATGTCAAGAGATATTCTCGACATCTTGAATCAAGTATCATACGTGGAATCTTGAAGAGTGTATTTGGATGTAGCTAAAGGTCCCCTGTAAATGTTTGGCTGTAAGCCTAAGAATGACAAGGATACGATGAAGAATGCTAGCATGTCTTAAAACGTATTATAATTTGCCCAGGCATCAATCCCGTTTAAAGGGACGATGTCGCTAGATTTGAGAAGGGTGCATAAGGTTCTAGAGAAAGATTTTTAAAAAAGTGGCAATTGTTGCATTTTGTTTACTGCATAAATAATTCCTTTAACAAAATTCAAATCAGTTCGGAATTTGATGAAAGAAAACCAAATGGATGAAAGTAATGACGTAGGCGTCCAAATAACGTACATATGTCTGTCACTGATCAGCATGGGGTTCATTGAAGAAAGAACAAACTTCCCATGCAAGTAATTGCATATCTGACTTTCATTATTTTAATCCATATAATAGGACGATCTGAGGTCTAAACAAGTGAAATGCTGCAAACTAATCAAAGATTAGACTACTGTATCCCTTTAAGATTGAACTTGTCGTTAGGATGGGCGCACATGAGTAAGAGCTCGATGACATGTTTATAGCATTTTACTCAAAAGGTTAATTACCCCATTACACGCACAGTGTAGGCCCACGGGTATATTATCACAAAGCAACATATTAAGACATAGACACTGCATTTAAAGTTTCATATCGCGATGTTTAATGTCTGTGGTTGTTTTTGTTTTTTTACAATATAATATATAGACTTTATTTCTGTAGCAGCATATGAAAAATAATATGGTTTATATGAACAAATCAATCAAACAATACAGTTTAACACGAATAAAACTTCATTTCATGAATAAAACGGTTTGTATTTACATGAAAGTGTGTAACAGCATATGAAATATAGCAGGTTGAACTTCAAAAACTATCATAATTTATTTCAAATTCGATATTATCTTCATTTCATTAATACAAACATACCATGAAAATGTTGTGTATACGTCATTCGTTACCTACTAAAGCCACCTACTTATTTGTAGGTTATTCGTTGTAGCAGCATGTGCAATAATGAGATATTCAAAATGGTACAAGATCCAATGAAAATAATATTTCAATAAAAATCCATTTCATGAATACTACAATAGATACTTGACAAACAATGAAAACAATTATGATTGTTGTCGACAACCAAATGCAGTCAAACCTGTACTAATGACCACCTGTATAGAGACCACCTTACTATAAAGACCACTTATCGCGTATCCCTAGACTGAATGCAGTCTACATGTAAATAGACTGGTTCATAACGACCAACTGCTTATAAAGACCAACATTTCACGTCTCTGTATTAAATAGGGTGGCATTTGTATACAGGTTTGACAGTACCATAATACGAACTGTATGTATACATGTGGTATCGGTATTTTCGTACTTCATTCATCACAAAATACGAATGAAAAATGGAACATTTAACAAATTAAAAATATTGGACAATTGTCATGCTTCTACCCCGCTTCTACACAATTTTACGGACGATTATGTCTTCTAACCTTTTACTATCGATCTATAAATTTCCGTACGAAAATCGATTTCGGGTTGACGCGTACATTATAAATGCGGACTGTACATTTTTTTCAATAGCCATGACATGATGTGCTTTCTAAATATAATATGGAGACAAAAAAATATGCCCATAGATACAGGAGATTGGTTGTTATGCGCTATATAAACAAGCCTCAATATAATTCAGCAGCGTAGCTACTAAGGTGGGGGGGGGGGGGGGCGTGGAGCACATCCCTCAATAATTTGACAAAGAGACTAAGAAACATAAAGGTTCGAATTTTGAAAAATATACATAGAGTTTGCTCCTAATAATTCACGCGCCCCTTAATCAGTCAGATCAAGCTACGCCACTGTTATTATCAATGTTATTATGATAGGTATACTACTACTAAAATACAATAATAATGATTATAATAACAAGTAATATTATCATTATCATCATCAGTATTGTTATTTGTGTTATAACATTGACCCATACATTACTATCTGATATTAGAAAGATATACTAGTAGGCATATAGTCCGTTTAATCACCAATTACAGAAAATATGTTTCTCCACTCCCTGGGGAGCATTCCTTCCAAGCGGCTCATTGGCATTGAGGATATCATTTACATAAAGGCTATTGCCTCAAAATAATGATCGATTGACGTTCGTACCCTTTGAAAGCGTACATGCTGTATATATACAGACAATGCATTTATGTCGATGTAATGAATGCTTAAAGGCCCTGTCACATATCACCGGATAGCGTAAACGGATGCCCGACGGAAAGTAACATTTTCAATCCGTTCGTCTCCGTTCGTATGCGTTTCTTGTCCGTTCGTTGTAAGGCGATGTACGTTGTTCTATCCGGCGGTATGTTTTGTGCATGAAGCAATGGAAACGAATTTCACACCCGGATAATTTGATTTCGCAAATTTTCTATTCGTCGGGCATCATTTTACGCTAGCCGGTGATATGTGACCGGGCCTGAAGGATGGAAGACAGGGCCTTGATACATCAATAACGTGTTGAATATCAATGATATACAGTAAACCTATACCCATCTACACCAATTAATCATCCATGGAATACAAGCATGTGTGTTTATTTTTAGAACAACTAATAAACTACATACAAGTATACTGTGCATACACTTCAATATTCTATACATGCAACACAATGTACATTGTATGAGTGCATGTATAATATGAATTCTGCCCTTCGTGACATCAATAGATCATTTGCGTGGCAGAATATAATATATTGACATGGCTGTACCATCATAAACATCTGTTGGTTTATGTTTAAAGTAAATTTCTAAGTAACACCGACAAAGTAAACGCTTATACAAACTATACAGACATATACAGTTTAACAGGCCATTATAAACTTATGCATGTAAAATAAACTTTTGTTGTTGATTTCATTAACGAAGTTTAAACAATATTAAACAATATTTGGTTTTATCATTCGATAGTTTTGTATTTGTCACACACATTTAACGCATGCCATGAGAATTATATAAAGATATAACAAGTGTGTAATTCGACAACATTGACTAAACCTTGTATAGAGGTGAATAATTTTCAGCTCCTGTTCGTATTTGTTTACATATCTACACTTATTTTCAATATTGTGTCTGATGCAGAAAAGGAATCATCAAGTCTTTGAACGATGCATACATTTAAATACGTCCGAACACTATGCTTTTACTTAAAGACCAGTATGTTTTGCTGCGGGTTTCGACCATTATACTCAAAACAAGAAAATATATACAGTAGTACATGTACTCAAAACAACGGCCACTTTAAACGTTGAAGGAAGACGCTCTAAGCTGCACGAGTATTTATCCAGCATAATTTCAATACATACACTCCAATACATGTAATATCGCTATAAAACATCCAGTGGTGTTACATTAATATTCACTGCTTAAAATTGTGAATTTATGTTGTTGCATGCTTTACCAGGAATATTATGCAAAATACGTAAAGCATTACATTTTCTATGTAGGAAAACATGATGAATATTATCTCCTTTTAAAAATCTAATAACAAAATCGATTCTTGGGATATATATAGTTGTGGTCTGATAACATGGAATTACAACTGAAATATTAACGTACTGTTGTTTGAATTTTCATTCAAACATTCTCGATCAAACAATTACAAAATCAATGAATGTAAAAAAAAAAAAAATGTACCAGTGCTGTGGGGAATATAACACGGGGGGATAAACAATTCAAAATGTGTTCTGAGATTTAGTTAAGAAATATCATCATCACCTTTACAAGATTATTCTATTCGTCTAAAATGTTGAAATGAGTTGATGGTGCACCACTTAGCTCAGTTTGGTCTTTCTATGAGTGCTGTTATTTAGTATAAATAATGTAAAATGATATTATCATTGACTTCGTTGTTTGCAAACGGTGGGTTGCATTTTCTCGTACGGGACACCAAGCATTATTTCGAACATGACACTATGTTTACTCAGCACACACAGAGAAAGTAGATAATTGATTTTTAAGTTTCCTTGAAATGCATTAATTTCAGCAAACACAGCGCGATCAAATTAATAAATGTTTTACCCTGTTCAAACATGTAATATGCCCCAAATGACGAAACTATGTATTAACATTTAAAATAGATGCATTATAATTGGTTGTGATTCATTAATTTAATTGAATAATGCTTTTTGCTTGTCGGATGACGCAACTGCGTTCCAGTCATGCTTTAAAGGAGGTGATCAACAGTCCTCACGACGCAAAATATGATACAAATTATAATAATAGTAATCATGTAATATAAACAATATTATGATAAATATAAATATTCCATAATACAAATCAGAACGAATTTGAGTGTCATTTAAATAACCTACATTTTATTTAGCAAATTCTGTATCATTGTTTTTATTTTACAAATACATGAAGTTCCACGATGTTTATATGTTATTCTTGATTTAAACATTTAAGATCATATTTATCGAAATTAAATGAAATAAATATTGCACAAGCTTTAAGATAAGTATTATGTTATCATTATTTTCAAGGCATAATTACATACATTTCGAACATAATGACACAATTACATCGCAGATACATTTTGAATCACACAGTCTCGTTGAAGAACATTTCTTTTAATAGTTTTTACTTAATTGTTTTGGACGTTAAATCACACAATAAATGGTTATAATCATTTGTCAAGTAAATCTGTGGCGTTATTTCCTAACAAAATAAACACTCGTATCACGTTGCATCCAGTAAATTGTTCATAGACATCCCTCTAACCCAGTCCTCCGTCCTCTGTCGCCTGATGTCCTTGTTGTTCCGGGTTACCACCCCATGCGCTTCCAGCTTGTCTCGCAGGTCATCCTTACATGTCCTGTTATTGTTGCTGTCATTGCTGTTATGTCCCTCGACCTCCTCCTGGACGTTCGATTCCTGGTTCTGCCCGAGGGAGGATCGCTTCGCCCCAGACCCGGTCCTGGCCCGGTTTGGAGGCGAGGAGCTGGTTGGATTCTTCAGCCATGTGTCTCCGATATACTTGTGTATCTGGGAGACAGACGCCCTCCGCTCCGCCTTCGGCTCAAGGAGCTTCCTGAAGAGCTTGAGGAGCTTGGAGGTGAAGTTCCGCCAGGAGACGGGCGCGATGGGAACCTTGCGCTTCTGCCATCGCACGAACTCTGCGTGACAGGAACTCCGAGTCGGGTCCGCGTTCTCCCAGGGGAACATCCCCGTGAGGACACAGAAGAGCATTACCCCAAAGTGCCAAGAGTCCTGGCTCGGCTCCAGGGCGTAGCTCTCGTTCTCCAGGGCCAGGCTAACTTCTGGTGGAGCGTATGGAATCGACCTGGCGTTTTTGAACACCAGAGACCCTCGTCGTCGCGTGCGACTGAAGTCCGAGAGCTTGACCACCGTGAGGTCCTTGTCGAAGAGGAGGATGTTCTCTGGCTTGACGTCGCCATGGACGAGTCTCTTGGAATGTAGAAAGGACAGGGCAGCTGCTACCTGCGCAAGGCAGGATTTGGCACGCGTCTCGTCCAGTCCGCGCTGTGGAGGAATAGCCTCCAGGAGATCACCGTAAGGGGCGTACTCCTGAAGCATCATGTAGTTGTTGGCCGACTCGAAGGTGTCTGGAAGCGTGGCGACAATTGCAGCATGAACTGCCAACTCGCAGCTCAGCAGGATCTCGCGATGGAAGTCCTTAAATTTGATCGCGTCTTTCTTGACCTGCTTCAGGGCGTACCGCACACCCGTTCGCTTATCCACAATCAGCTCGATCTTACCAAAGTTGCCTTCCTTCAGAACACCGATCGGGGTGTACTGCTGTGTCCCGGGAAACGGGGATGCCTCGATGGTGGAGTCCTGCCCCCCTGAGCCCCCGGTACTCTCGCTCAGTTTGCGTTGGGCCATCGTGTATTCGTCTTGCTGCTGAACAGGCATTGGGCATAGTGTAGTAGTGTTGTGTTTATCAATAGTTATGCCCCCTTTCTCCTAACGCATAAATATTTGCGAGATACGTCAATACACTTTTATTTGTATCAAAGATCGGGAAAATTGCGCGATTAAACTTGATTAAGGTAATACTGTATCAGCGTCATCCCTAATTGTATTAATAACAGTATTAATCAGCATATCCCGTCGTGGATCGCGATACGCCTCAACAAAATACGTTTAAATGATTTGTTTTCGAATGTCAGGAAATTGCCAGCGAATTGCTCATTTCCGTGCTTAAAGAGGACTTCATTACCGATTAATTGATTACGATCGCCCCGAGGAAAACGAGTTATCAAAATCGAAATTCTTCCTCTCGTCTTCGTGATACCCTGTGCATTATCAGTATTCATTCGCCTTCATCATGCTAGTAAATTCTCTGCACGCACTTTTCTATATTTGTATTATAGAACTCCGTCGCTCTATCCGAGCGTAGCTAAAATGAGAAAGCTTTCAGCGGTATGTAATGTATCACTTTCCCGTAAAGATGAAATATTCATCTGCCGCAAATGTCTCCAAATTCAATTACGCGATGCTATTCTCAGCGACGACAAGATCGATCAAATTTATTATCGCGAATTATCGTCGAATTTGCATTCGCATCTGCCTAGAGCACGCATGGGATCCATGCTGATCAGGCTGATAAAATACAGGAAACTCGGAGGAATCTTATTAGAGACGTGCAATAATGCAATATATTCCCCCAAGATGCTACGCGGTAGCAATACGTTCGTCAGTTTCCTTGAGTTAATTTGACAGTTGAATCCTACCTTAACGATCCATTACGCCGCCGATGGAATCTTGGCTGGTTACTGGTTATAATACACAAATATAAAACGTCACGATTTGAAGGTCAGGTGGATGGAAATAAAGCGGAGATTTGAAGACGTCAGGCAGTGGCATCGATTTCATGCGGCGTTGTCTTCTTGTCGGAGAAATCGCGCTGCGGCCAAACCCACTAAACGTGGTAAATTAAAGTACATCACCGGTACGGGAGCATTCAGTTGGCATAATGTAATAAGGTACGGCAAGTCTTAGCTCCAGACATTCCCTGATCTTACCTTACAGCTGCAACGTTTCACGACGTGTGCTGCTGTGTGTTTTTAAAGATATACACCATCATTCATGAAGCATTTGTGTCGAATGAAAGTTCCTCTTGAATTTTCACTTATTTTATTCCTTGAACATGAAAGAATAAACCACAGTGCATTAACGATACAGGATCATTCAATCTAATTGGCATAATGAAACCAAGCACACCAAACCGACGCTCTTATATAACAATGTCCTTGATCATGCGACGCAGCGATTCGCGAGTCGATCTACGCTGATATCAAAATAATTAATCAATAACATATTATCATGAATCCTTGAATGAAAAGCCCTGATAATCCATATATCGCTTATAATAGTTGAAATGGATCAGTCGGATTATTCCATCTATTAAAAAAACGGTAGCCCCACAGTCATGAGAGTATAGGCGAAGCATCCGGGGATCGTATATAGTAGTATTGGTATGCACAGATACGCATCGATTAACCCATTAACTACTAGATGTTATAATCACCATACAGTTAATACACGATCCACGAGATTCCCGTAGGCAATGTGCCGATAATATCCATCCTTGAACTGGACATCACAATAAGCCTCCCGTACCCATTAGTAACACAGGTATACAGGTAATTTCTCTCAATGTTTATGTGGTTTTTTTTATCCTTCTCCCGACATAGTATAGCTTGCTCCTGTCCCAGTCTCAGTTTGCGGCTAATCAGAAGGAAGATAACAGGGTATCATCGGTATCTATAGATATGCGTAGCCGTTGTCAAGGGGGTAGCTAATGCCCCCCAGTTATGCATACTTCATCTTCGAGACTAGAATAATATGAATGCCTCCACATCGCTATCATTATCTGTATCTAGTATCATGTGGCGGTTTCTTCCAACTACAAATTCTAACGGATCAAACCTCTGTGGAAAATCGTTTATTTGGAAAACCAACCATCCAGAGGGGTCGAATGGATTTCGGATCTGTTATGCCATCCGTTTATGTTTAATCCAGTGTAAATAACTGAATAAATATCTTCACATTTCTGTATCCTTTTCGCGTCCGTTAATGTCTAACTATGGCTCTCTAGAAGATAAACAATCGGGGCAACAACCGTCCAAAGGATCCAAATACAAAATGTCGAATAAAGCTCAGATAATTGTATGAAAGTTAGATGCGATTCATTCCTAGAAAATAAAATATATAAAAACATCAGAAGATCAAGTTCAGAACAACAATCATAGGTTTTATCAGAGAGATAAAAGAATCAATGCACCAACGTCCAAAGAGTCCGAATGAATGAAAACTTCCGTTATAGAAGTTTCCCTTTTACCCTAAGTGTTCAGAGTAGGGTAAAAGGATCCGAATCAACTTCAACTTTCTGTACACAGAGGGTGCCTTTCTTACCTTAACAGTTCAGGGTAGGGCAGAATAATGTTACCATGCAGGTTTGGAGAATAATATTAGTAATAAAGCCTGGGCTGGACGCTCCTCGCCGACAATGCCAGCAGCGTTTGCTGTACTGATGAGGCTTGCCGCAGCGCGCAACCACATGTCAAAATATGCACATGGCGCATTGCGAGCGAACGGGGATAGTAGGATCATTGGTGGGGGATAGTGACGGAATGTGTCCTCCCGCGCGCACGCCATCAACTAACTAATTCGACCCTGCGCTCCCTAGAGAAATCCGAGGATGTGTGGCGCCCCAGCTGTCACGTGGCTGTACTAATTTGGGACCCATTTCACGCTACGTTTACCCCCTTTAGTCTCTCTTCCTGTCTCGTACATCATACCCCATCCACCACAGCAGAACAAGCAGTGGATGTAGAGTTAGCAAGAAAGGTAAAAAGCGCTCCTCAGTATTGGCGCTCTCCCAGAAGTGGAAGCATTGTGTGTGTGTATATGCAGTGGCGTAGCTACGGGGGGGGGGGGGGGGGCACGGGGGGCACGTGCCCCCCCCCCCCCCAATAATTTCGAAAAAACAATAGAAATCATAAGGGGACATTTTTTGAAAAAACAAAGAAATACATAAGGTGTGCCCCCCCAATAATTTTCGTGCCCCCCAACCAGTCCGACCACGCTACGCCACTGTGTATATGTATGTATACGTGTGTATACGAGCAGGTGTGTGTGTGTGTGTGGCTGTATGTATGTGTGTGTGTGTGTCTGTGTGTGTGTGTGTGTGTGTGTGTTTGTTTGTTTGTTTGTTTGTATGTACATGTTTTATGTATTATGTGCATATATTGCTCATATGTATTTTTTAAATATTAATGTATGTGTATGTGTGTACGCATATGTGTTTGTGCTTTTGTCCACTATTTGTGTGTGAACTTGTACG
Source organism: Echinarachnius parma (assembly GCA_037951105.1). Taxonomy (NCBI): domain Eukaryota; kingdom Metazoa; phylum Echinodermata; class Echinoidea; order Clypeasteroida; family Echinarachniidae; genus Echinarachnius; species Echinarachnius parma. The sequence continues at coordinate 2,836 of JBAMJV010007253.1, read as the reverse complement.
TTTGTGCATGTGCTTCTGCGTGTGTGTATTTGTGTTTGTGCGGGCAGGTGAGTGTGTATGTGTATGTGTGTGTGTGTGCATGTTTTTGTGAATGTGTACTTTTGTTCATGTGAGTGTACGTGTTTTTTTGTGTAATAATGTGTGTGATTGATTGTACTTTTGTGGCTATACACACGCGTCTATTCTATATGCATAAACCCACACTTGCATATTGATAAGGGTGCCATATATTTACCCGCTATACGTGACTTGGGAGATGGTTAAAATAGACCTAGGAGGTCGCCGAGACGTTATCGTGTGTGCATGCGATTAAACGGAACGTGAGCTCAAATGACAAAAGCTAGAAATAAGAAGAAATACAAAGATATTATAGAACATGAATAGGAGAGAAGGTGGAGGTAGAAAGAGACTTCAAAATGTTGCAAATTATTAGGGAGAAAGAGAAGAAGAAGAAGAAGTAGAAGTAAAAGAAGAAGAAGAAGTAGAAGTAGAAGTAGAAGTAAAAGAAGACGAAAAAGAAGAAGAAGAAGAAGAAGAAGAAGAAGAAGAAGAAGAAGAAGAAGAAGAAGAAGAAGAAGAAGAAGAAGAAGAAGAAGAAGAAGAAGAAGAAGAAGAAGAAGAAGAAGAAGAAGAAGAAGAAGAAGAAGAAGAAGAAGAAGAAGAAGTAGAAGTAGAAGTAGAAGTAGAAGTAGAAGTAGAAGAAGAAGAAGAAGAAGAAGGAGAAGAAGAAGAAGAAGAAGAAGAAGAAGAAGAAGAAGAAGAAGAAGAAGAAGAGATAGAGAGCAACAATAAGGGATACATTAAGATGCAAACACAAACAATGGAAGGGTCTAACAAAGAGAGAGAGAGGGGGAATATGTAGAAGAGTAAAACGAAATAATAAACAAAACGTTGTGGTGACGTCATACAAATCGAAAGTGGTAAGTGGGGATACGTGGGGGAAGACACAAAACCTAGGAGCACATATTACACGAGATGGAGAGAATGTACAGATAATGGCGAACGCACGTTACTATAATAAGCGATTCATCACGAATTAACACTTAAACTGTCTAAGTTAAAGTCAATGGATTAAATTGAGCATACTAATTGTAATTCGAAATGTAGTACGTGGGTTTTGTTTAGTCACCGACTAAAGAAATCATGCCATTAAACCCATGTTTAAATTGAACTCAATGGTGAGAATTCAGACACAGCCATCGGCACTTGCATTAGTTGAAATATTATTTATTCATAGCTAGCAAAATAATGCGTTTCCTCGACGGCCATGTGCCGCCGGAATCACATGGCTTGGTTGATTTATTTTTAGCGATGAATACAATTCAGATGTCTTTTTATAGCACGCAGCCTCCGGTCCATCAGTAAATGACATTATTATCGCCACGCGATTTTATAGCTTATCTCTAAATGGATCTACTTTGTATGAATCGAACAAACCTATTTGCATTTCTAATGGTTCTTTCATGCCTGACTGTTTTTTTTCTCCTTACTCACAGACTCTGTGACGTATTAAACCAGCTTTGTTTTGTTCTCCTTTCTAATGTTTTCTTTGTTAGTTATTGAAAAGTTTATCCAAAATCCAGGAAATTATTTCAACTTGCATACAAACCAAAGGCAATGAGTTAGCAAAGAACACTGTCTCTGCAATTAAATAAGGAGGAGGAGAAGAACAACAACAACAACAACAACAACCATGACATCAAGAAGAGTTTTGAATTGATTAGATTTTTTTAATTTTTATTATCCACAACAATGCTGATACATATTATGTAACTGTTAGGCGTACATTAAAATGAATTTGACATTTAAAGTAAGTAAATAACTATTTACACGTTGCAAAAGATAATAAGACATTAATGTAACAGCACCTGCCGATACAAATACAACACGAAAAAGGACAAAATCATACATAAATGTATTATAATACAGTAAAACTATCACAAACTTTACCCCCAAAAAACATACCAATAAGCTAAATAAGTTATTTAATTTATAAAGGAAATTCAATAATAGAAAGCAACTAAGCGGTTTGTGTAAGAGATTGAGATGGGGGGGGGGGGGGGGGGGAATAGAGAGTGGAGATACACGGAGGTGGAGAGACTGTAAAAAAGGAATCGACCGACAAAAAATATGTATGTAATTTTCTTGGATGACGTCAAAACGCTATTATGACACTTAACGCGTCCTCGAAGCAGTGAAAGCGTTTAAAGTGTTTAAAGCGAGAGTAGAGATGCATGGAGTTGGAGAGACAGTAAAGAAGGAATCCACCGACAAATTTCGATACTTCGATGACGTCAAAACGCTATACGACACTTAACGCGTCCTCGAAGCTGTGAGAGTATTTAAAGAAACACTCGAGTTTCGTTTTTTCTCAGAAATCGATCGTGGATGTATTTGCATAATGCAAGTCCATGCATAAAAAAACCCCGTAAATTTGACTTTAAAACAGTGCGAGTGCGTGATTTTGCCCGTAGTAAAGTTCACCGCATACTTATCTACTATACTAAAGTAGCCGATTACGTATGTCTGTCTGTCTGTCTGTCTGTCTGTCTGTATGTCTGTCTGTCTGTCCATCTATGCATTTCGTAGTGCATTGAGGCACCCAACATCAAACTTTGGGTAGTGATTGGTGATGACCCATAGAGGTTTGTGGTCTGGGTCAGGTCGGGGGTCAGTTTGACCAGTGGTCAGTTATGAATCGGCCAATATTCCACGTTTCATTTGCCATGCAGTCGCGTCGAGCGCTGATCATCGCACATGCTTGCGACGGAAGTACCGTGAAAAGTGTGTTGCTGAAATGACCTTTCATTATGTAGTCTTTGTTCAGCCTGGAATC
>JBAMJV010007252.1:0-80870 GCA_037951105.1 Echinarachnius parma | reverse complement strand
GATAGAATTAAGGCCCTTTTGGTATAATATGGTAGTGGAGTTAGGACCCTTTTTAGGACAAATATGGAAGTATCCTGACTTTATCTTTCTAGCTTTTATGAATTTTATACTTTTATTCAATTCCCGCTCAGTTTATAACTAAAATAAGAGAATAACAGCTACCAGTATATTTGGAAGATGAGTAAATCTGCTAAAAAGAGATTTAGATATTATAAGCTGTAGTTACAGTGTACTATGAATAGTATACTTGAGAGTAGGGAACATCAAAGAGTACTAGATTTTAATAGAGATCATGGGATTAGTGCACATTAAAGGGAACTGGATTTGAATAGAGATCCTGGGATTACTCAATACAAAAGAGGTTTTGGGATTAAGGAATATAAAAGACATACAGCTTGAATAGAATAGGTGTGAGTTAAGTGGTCTATCACTATGAACTTGGCTTTCTGGGGACAGTATTAGCTTGGATAGTGTGGTATTGTTTGGGTAAGCCTTTGTAGTATAGTCAGTAGCCAATGAGAATAATAGTTTCCTCCCTCTGGTATGAATATCCAGTCAGACGATTGTATCTAGGGGCAACTTTGGTAAACATGATTGAGAATATAGTATTAAGATATAGTTAGGATTTAGAAGTCCCGCCCCTTACGAGATATGTTTTGAATATGTAATTAGGTATAAAACCCTGTCCCCAAACTTAGTTTAGTCAGTGGTAACAAGGAGTCGAAAAGGAGAACAGGAGAGGAACCAGTAAGAAGTAGCAGTAAGAGCGGTTGGCTCGTCCCCCACCCTTGGAACCCCATCACCCTCATCCTCATCAAATTAATAATTAACATCGTTTAACTAAAACTTGAATCGGACATTTCGGAGAAACTGAAGCTGAATTTACAAGGAGAACTATGATTTGAATATTGTTGGAGACTGAGTTTGGAGTTAAACTGAATCGAATACGCGAACTGTTTGGAAAGCAAACCAAATTGCTCAAGCCCAACATATCGTATGTAAGCTGTTTCCCCGTGTTCAACTCTAAGGCGTTCTTCGAAGTTCCAGCTTAGTGATCCGAGATCTCTACAACTTCCAGCCCCAGCCCGTCCAAAGTTCCTGAAGCCCAGCCCATCCCGAACTCCAGATCGTCCCGAAGTCAGCCCACCCCGAAGTCCAACCCATCTAGAAGCGCGCCCGAGCTCGACACCGATATAACTAGTATAGCTTTCGCGTTCGTAAGTGTCCACCATTTATTAACCTCATTTCCCCTAACTTATCCCTCCCCTCCCCCTTAGATCCTTGGTAAACGTAATTAAGTAACTAATTAAGCAAGTAATAAATTGCCCCTTATCTTTAAAGCAGACCTCGCAATTATATTTATTGCAACTATTGTTATTTACATTTATATAAGTTGTGTCATTTTGATCATTCCGATTGGATGAATGAGATTTGTAATTCTTCTTATTGGTTAATAAACATTGCCAAGTGACATCGTAATTTGAATCGTGTCCAAGCACTTTATTTTTTGGATTTGTTTGTTTATATTTAATATTTTAAATATAATTGTATACGTGGTCTATTTGAACTGACCCCTCCCCCGAGTGGAAGTCATTGAGCTAGCGGACCATTATAAAAACTTGATTCCATTCGGAGCCCGAATCTGCTATTTGATATAGTAGAAGACGGCGTGGTGTGGGGGTTAGACGGAACTCATGACCTTCGCGTTATCAGCACGAGTTTAGTAGGGTTTTGGTTTTAATTCGTTAAAAAGCTGAAACGCACCCCAAAATTAGTAAAAGAAATACAGGTTTGATATTTATTCCCTGTTATTGAAAAGTGCTTGTACAATTTAATAGGTTGATATAATAAGTTGGTATTATTGTAGATATTTTGTGTTGCTTTGTTTGCCACTCATTTGCTAGGCAATTAATCTGTGCACAACTGATTTGTTTAAAGGAACACATGCAAAGATGAAGATGTTGTTGTCATTGGTGTTTCTGTTGATGGTGGTGTCAGCTCCTGGCCCATTTGTGGATTCCCAGCTTGAATTTTCAGGTATCCAATCAAAAGTAGTTAATTGTGTGAGTGATTTGGGGAGTGTGATTCAAAAGTTTGTGTATAACATTTCATGTTATTTCTACTATAAGGAGAGGATTAGACTTAAGAAATGTTAGGTTTCTGTGGTTGATTTAGCCCTGTTGGATATGGACTTGACTTTGACTTGTGTCTATGTTTCATGTTCTGGAGCTCTCTGTCTGGCAAAATGCTTGCATTTTAATTGTTTTTCATTGGCTATATTCCACTTTTATACGTATGTGTGGTGCATGTTTTACGTGATCAGTTAATGTATTTTGTTTTATGTTGAGGACTTGTGTTTAAAGGAGGAAGCGCTTTATGGGCTGCCTCACCAAAAATGGTTAGGTGAGACGCACCTGATCGGTGGTCTCTAAGATGCCTGTGCCCTGCCTTTGGACTGAAACAAGATTGATTGCTAAAAATTTAAAAGTAGAAGTAAGGTAGTAATTAGGTACTTCAGTAATGTTATTCCGCCGCCTTTCTAATAGAGGAAGACATGCCATAGAGTATTGTCATAAAGGGTTTGGCGCATTCAGTAAGTGTGACCTATTATTTTAAAGTAGGATGGCTGACATAAATTTACTAAAACTATTGAGAGTTTTGGCATAGTCAGTTGATCAATAAAATATATGTGTGTGACGTGTAGTGTATTTCTTTGTTTGTAATTGTTCGATCGGTGTGATTGCGGATGCGCCAATGAATTCATGCGAATTGTAATTATGATGCTAGGGAAAGCGTTTCGGAGCAGTGAGTCGAGGCACAATTTTATTTATTTTTTTTGTTTTGTTTGTTGGAGTGAGAAATAGGGAATTTCGTAGGCGAACTTGTAGTTTAGTGAGTTTATGAAGTATAATTGTAATAGTATTTTGGATCTATTGAATATAGACCCTGGTAAATAGTTAATGCTAAGGATGATCAATTACATGATATCCTTGAGCCAGACTTTTTAAAGTGATGTGTAGTTAGGTAGGCATCCATGTACATGTATGTGGTTGATATTTGTTGATAATGTTTAGTAGTAATTATGAGATAGAGACAAAGATGTTTCTTTTCTTAAATAGTTTTAGTTTTGATTGAGTTGGAAGTTGTGATCATGGTGTGAAAACCAGAATCCAAGAGAGATTCTAGGTGCCCGCTACCTTTGTTTTGGTGAGGATGTTGTAATGTAGTGTTGATTATTTGTAGATTATTGAGATAATTATGTGGGAGAATAATTGAGCATGAAAGATGTTCATATATGTTTCCCTACATTTGTTTGTTTAGTGTGTCAACCTGGCGGTGACCGCTCGTTATTTTATTTTCATTTGCATATGTTTCTATGCAGATCAGTTGTGCAAACTTGATAGGTTGCGAATTTAGTTAAGTTGTAGTAGTTGTATCGTTTGGTTGATGAAATGGATAAGTTTGGAAAATGCCCACATATTGAACAGAATATGGTGGTGACATTTAATTAAATACAGAATGCGATCTTGATTTAGTTATTATTATTGATATAAGTGATAATTACTTATTGATAGCTCGCGGCTTCATTGTTTATTGCGTATTGATGTTAGAGTGGATGAATACTCCACCCTCAGTTGTTTGATATGGTTTGTGGATTACTTAGTCCCATACATGCATTTATTGCGCCATATCCATTTATTGTTATAATGTGCTCATTAAGTGACGCATGATTCTACTTTGATTTCTTTGTAAAGAAAACATACATTATAATTAGTTTTGTTTTGAGTTAGGTTATATTGAATGATAACTTTTGAGATAGCAGTGAATTGATAACACTCACATGAGATTATTAATTCAATTCTGTTTAAGAGGATGAGGTGTTTTGGTTAAGTTTGTTTTATTTGAGACATTAGGTAGATTGGTATAATAGTCCTTAGTATACATGTTGTATCTTTGCATTTAGATACACATATGATTGATAGTATATTGTACTTTTAGATACAATATCGCTTGACTTAATTTTGTCTGGGAATCTGAGGATATACCGACGTGAGATTATTTTGTGTAATTATTTGCATCCTAGACATGCATTTGATATATTTAAGGTTTAGTTTAAGTTTGAATGATGTTTGATGCAGTTGGTTAGTTATTGAATATAAACAAGGATAATTTTGAATTTGGCTTAATTGTTTTCCTTAGGTTTATACAATGAGTAAATAGGGGTAGTTAAATGTTGTTACTTGTTTATTGTTTTGGACAGATGATTGATTGGTCAGCCTATCATTCATATTTGAATACTCCTTTTGAGGAATGTATTACATAGTTAATGTTAAACCATGTATCTATTGCAAATACACATGAGTTGTTGTCATAATGATTAAGTTAGTTTTAGACTGTCGTTGTTGTAGGTAGATTTGACTTGTGTATAGAATACTTTGGTGTTTTGTGTCATGCTATTGCCTTCATATTTGTATATGAGCGCGGTATGCATCATATAAGTTTGTTGTTTTATTTGTTTGGTATTTAAGATGTCAATTGGCAAGACTTCTTAGGAATAAATGTTTTAATTAGTTGTGTAATATATTTCATATATTCCATATTGGGGAATGGCGAGGTCACCATTCAAGTGGCCGAGGGGAAGATGTAGCGAGATAGAATTAAGGCCCTTTTGGTATAATATGGTAGTGGAGTTAGGACCTTTTTAGGACAAATATGGAAGTATCCTGACTTTATCTTTCTAGCTTTTATGAATTTTATACTTTTATTCAATTCCCGCTCAGTAAACTAAAATAAGAGAATAACAGCTACCAGTATATTTGGAAGATGAGTAAATCTGCTAAAACGAGATTTAGATATTATAAGCTGTAGTTACAGTGTACTATGAATAGTATACTTGAGAGTAGGGAACATCAAAGAGTACTAGATTTTAATAGAGATCATGGGATTAGTGAACATTAAAGGGAACTGGATTTGAATAGAGATCCTGGGATTACTCAATACAAAAGAGGTTTTGGGATTAAGGGATATAAAAGACATACAGCTTGAATAGAATAGGTGTGAGTTAAGTGGTCTATCACTATGAACTTGGCTTTCTGGGGACAGTATTAGCTTGGATAGTGTGGTATTGTTTGGGTAAGCCTTTGTAGTATAGTCAGTAGCCAATGAGAATAATAGTTTCCTCCCTCTGGTATGAATATCCAATCAGACGATTGTATCTAGGGGCAACTTTGGTAAACATGATTGAGAATATAGTATTAAGATATAGTTAGGATTTAGAAGTCCCGCCCCTTACGAGATATGTTTTGAATATGTAATTAGGTATAAAACCCTGTCCCCAAACTTAGTTTAGTCAGTGGTAACAAGGAGTCGAAAAGGAGAACAGGAGAGGAACCAGTAAGAAGTAGCAGTAAGAGCGGTTGGCTCGTCCCCCACCCTTGGAACCCCATCACCCTCATCCTCATCAAATTAATAATTAACATCGTTTAACTAAAACTTGAATCGGACATTTCGGAGAAACTGAAGCTGAATTTACAAGGAGAACTATGATTTGAATATTGTTGGAGACTGAGTTTGGAGTTAAACTGAATCGAATACGCGAACTGTTTGGAAAGCAAACCAAATTGCTCAAGCCCAACAGATCGTATGTAAGCTGTTTCCCCGTGTTCAACTCTAAGGCGTTCTTCGAAGTTCCAGCTTAGTGATCCGAGATCCCTACAACTTCCAGCCCCAGCCCGTCCAAAGTTCCTGAAGCCCAGCCCATCCCGAACTCCAGATCGTCCCGAAGTCAGCCCACCCCGAAGTCCAACCCATCTAGAAGCGCGCCCGAGCTCGACACCGATATAACTAGTATAGCTTTCGCGTTCGTAAGTGGCCACCATTTACTAACCTCATTTCCCCTAACTTATCCCTCCCTCCCCCTTAGATCCTTGGTAAACATGGTAAACGTAATTAAGTAACTAATTAAGCAAGTAATAAGTTGCCCCTTATCTTTAAAGCAGACCTCGCAATTATATTTATTGCAACTATTGTTATTTACATTTATATAAGTTGTATCATTTTGATCATTCCGATTGGATGAATGAGATTTGTAATTCTTCTTCTTGGTTAATAAACATTGCCAAGTGACATCGTAATTTGAATCGTGTCCAAGCACTTTATTTTTTGGATTTGTTTGTTTATATTTTATATTTTAATAATATAATTTCATACGTGGTCTATTTGAACTGACCCCTCCCCCGAGTGGAAGTCATTGAGCTAGCGGACCATTATAAAAACTTGATTCCATTCGGAGCCCGAATCTGCTATTTGATATAGTAGAAGACGGCGTGGTGTGGGGGTTAGAAACACAAATGTTGGTTATTTATTTGATATCTAACAACGGTATCAAAACATATAACCCTGTGTTGTTCTTTCCGTGGAAGTCCCCTTAAAGTTTCCTTCAAAGAAATGCTGCTTGCACTATCAAGTAATAATACAGATTTGCTATTGGGTTTTTTGTTCAAAGTAAAAACGTCTATAACCGTTAAGGTTGATTATTGGTAATTACGTTTTCCCCTCTTTGGCATTATATACACTGATTTTCTTCTTCGTCTCCTCATCCGTAATAGTTTCGGGATCGACGCCTCAGACATTACGTGTATTATATACATGCAATTATGATTATGCATGTATTGGCTTTGTAGCATTTTGCAACTAACGGAATCGTCAGCATGGACAGCTTTTCACATGTGGCCATGTGTTTTGAACTGGGCCGGTAAATAGGTGGTGTTGTTACATCTGTACAACATGCATGGTACTTAAAATGAGCGCCAAACTTTTGAAACATAGGCTACATTGATATATTTGGGGTCAAAGTAAAGACTATTTAGGTGACTACAGATTTAAATTCAGAAAAAGAAATTGTAATCTTTCATTGTTATGTAAATTTGAATTCCTTACCACCAAGTACCCGATTTTGGACGGTGGAGGTGGAGGGGAGCATGAGGAGGGGAGCATAAATTTGAGAACATAATAGGAATCTATGTAGAAGGCAATGAGCATAAGATGAGGGAACATAGATTTGGGAGCATAATAGCATGACTCGTGTACTGAACACATACCATGTATTCATGTGCATGTAGAATCACACAAAAGACTTCTTTTGCCTTTTGTGAGTTGGTCATGCAATTAATTAGGTCAAGTGCCCACTTAAAGATCCCATTGAGATTAAATTTAAAGATTTATCCTACATAAAAAACAAGATTAAATGATTGGCTATGCGATTTTGCATGGTGGTGGAGGAGGAGGGGAGCATACATTTGAGAGCATAATAGAAAGCCAGCATAGATCTGAAAGGCATTTCCCAGAAACAGTTTACCAGAAGTGACAAGTTCATTGCATCATCACTTGACCACATATAAGATCCGAATCTATATAAGCAGATAATAAATTAGTATGAAGTTGTCATTAAGGATACTCAAACATACGTTAACATTATACAGTAGAACATTTTTTTCTCATCTAACCTTTTCTCGCTTTTCGTTATATTTTGACATATATTTGTTGACACACTTTATAGTGTTGTTTTAAATTGACATCATATTAGTAGATTCCTCATCCAATATAATTTATAATAATGTTTTCATGCGTTTGGATAAAGATACTTTGACTTGGAGTACATTTTGTCATGATCTCTTGTATTGTGCATACCTAAATATTGTACAAAAATATGATTGCACAAAATTACATTATCCTATATGAATCACGGTTAATTGAATTATGCATAACACATTTCACTAGGTGGATAAGATTTTTCTCCAGTGGCGATTGTTTAATGGTACTTTTTTTGTCTCATTTTCGTCATATCTTAGTCCATTTTTTGACACACCCTGTACAGTTGGAATCCCGGTACCATATCCTTTCCAAAAATGTATACCTTCATGGGTCTTGGATGTAAATTAATAACAATATTTTGACTTTAATAAAATTTGTCATGATCTCTTGAAAACCCCTCAGTGTAACGCTTACTGGCCCAGTTCAAAACACATGGCCATGTGTAAGATTAAGTTGTATTTACATCTATCCATAATGACTGGGATATTGTAACGTTACATGTATTACGAGACTTCACATGTATCATTAACGAAAAACAAACATTTCTGGAAATTTGTTTTTTACAAACAAACAACAGTTGAGTAACATTTTATATGGTTTTGTGGTAATTAAGTTTGTAATAGTTACCTGGATCAATTCCTATTTTTCAAACAGGACTATATGGTTGGAATCGCCTGGAACAATATACAGGAAAATGGCATATTGGAAGAAAGCTTCATCAGACATGTCTGGAGAAGATTTCCAGCTGAGACTCAAGACCGGCTAATTGAGCTCATGATGAAGCTGGATTTGATTTGCGATGACTCTGAAGTTGCATCTCCTTGCAAGCGATTCTTTGTACCTTCTCTACTGAATCAGAATAACACTGCTGAGAGAATTAGGTCTCTCATCACCACATATTCATTCACTTTCTACATCAGTCTGGAAAAAGTGTTCCAGGGTAAAATTTGCTTTTAATATTAACTTATAAAACATTACAGCCAAATAGCAGTATTGGGAAAGTTACTGAAATCTTGTTATTAGTCAAACTGGTATACAATATTGTTGATAAACTATTTTTTAAAAGGTGGCTTGTGTGGTAAAAATGCACACATATCTATTGAAACTTGAATTCACGCTGAAATTGTGCCTAAGTTCACCGCTCGTTCGCCCCTCTCCGCGCAGCGCCGCCGGTCTGCATATTGCTCGACAAGCTCGCATGCCCTGCTTTTGCACGCAGCGTACGTATAATGCGATTTAATTGATTGTCGGTAAAATGCTGTTTTTATTCCAATAATTTTATTGCACAAAAAGTCAATAACAATGCAGTTTCTGTCAAAATATTTACGTTGGCTGATAAGTTATTTTATTCTTTCACATGGTAGCTGATGAAACCATATTTTTCATATTTTTGGTATGTATTACATTCTTTCACATGATAGGTGATGAAACAATATTTTTCATATTTTGTGTGTGGGGCGATTCCCAATACTGTTATTCGGCTTTAAAGGGATCTAGTAATAATATTGATTATGTAAGTGGTGGTAATTAATTGCATTATTTATGAATACACAACCCTTTGCAAAATGTTGGGCATCTATTTGAAATCACACAACGGTACATAAACATATACTTATGTGTTGTTCTTTGCATGGTGGTCCCCTTTAACATCGGAACACTGCAATCGTAGATATCATTTTAACGAAAGGGACATTTGACGAAAAAAAAAAACGAAACATGTCCAATGCTTCTTTTAATACTATTCATTATGTTAAAAGGGTAGATCAGATTTGGTATAGAGGGCGCTGCACGAAATAAAACATTTTGGGAGATAATGAAAAACTGAGTGTATAATTTGAAAGAGCATACAATTTTTATGGCAGAATATACTTTATTAGAAAAAAACCGATCGAAACCGGTTCAGAAACGGCTGAAATATCAATAAATATATCCGATCGTAATAAATCTGGGGCCCAGATTTATTCGATGGCTTAAACAAAAAATAAAAATAAAAATAAATAAAAGACGTTTTTAAATAGTTGTTGATGATCTCTCTATTTAATCGTTGGTTCAACAAAACATCACATGCATTATTTTGTATATAAAATGGTTGAAAACGATGCTTTCTTAGAGAGCGCCGTCTTGTGTTTTAATGGCTCTTTGTGAATGATATCAGGCTTTTTACTTAGTCGTTTGTAGTTTTCTTTACATTTCGAGCATGGTGGAGTTAACTATTAGTGTGTAATGTTATTGCGCAGGTTTTGGTTCCTTAAAATCAGCCTTACCAAAACTGTACTACCCCTTTAATACGAATACAACAAGGTATGCATGAGGGAACCGCCAGAATTCCAATCAGGTTTTGAGAATTTGGACAATGTAACTAGATCCCTTTAAGGTACATGCTTTATGGAATGAGATAACATTTTACCCGTATATATGAAGTATAGTGAGTGACTTTTTACATTCTACTGCAAAGGCCGATACGAATAAGACGGACTATACAAACAATTGCATTCTGGATGAATAGTTATATATACCGAAGAATATTAGTTGACAATCAATGTGTTCACATGTTCCTTTCCCCCTCTTCCTCTCCCTCTCCCCAGTCGGCCTCTTCCACCGCCTCATGTGTCGTATGGCACGCAAGTTTGGTCCCAAAATAAAGCTCTACCACCACGAAATTGTTCTGCAAGAAAGACACAACGACGTTCTCATCAATATGATGCCCTTTCCAGAGACGTGTGTTAAGGTAATCCATTATCATGATGTAAATTAAATTCATTTCGGTTTATATGTACAGGGCTATACTTTAGATTTCAAAACATTGTGAAGTAATACACGTATGCCCAAATTAAAGGATTTAGGGATACAATTCCAAATAATTTGTATTTTATATTTGAGAATGTATTAATACAATGTTGATGGTAGAGCACAAGCATCGTTTGGCGTGTTATCAATGACGTTGGATGGAGTATGGCCTAGAGAGCCTCTGTGCACATTTTAATTGAAGATTTTACAGCCAACTCTGATAAATTACCCATAGCGATGACTTGTTGGACATACGCTTTGGCAAGGGAGGTGGGCCAGTCATCAAAGATACTGCCTTTCAAAGCTCAAAACAAAAGGCTAAATTAATTAATGCAAATTTATGCAACCATTTATTGTACATTGGTAGCTTGGACACATTATATTATCATTATATTTAGTCTAAAATTATTCATGAGGTGCAAACAAAACAGGAACAAGAATGACAAATTATCCTTAAAACAAATATTTCAACTTTATGATCAACCGTGTAGTAATTTGTAAAGTGTTTTATGATAACATAATAACGCAATAATGGTTCAATTTCATGAAACAGGTGACAATTCAAAACAAAGCAATGACTGGTGACGGTGGAGACCATGACACCAGTACAGAGAAGAGTCCAGATCATTCAACAGTCAAGTCCACAACCAGTGAACGTGGAGACCATGACGCCAGTAAACATGGTAAAGCGAAAAGTCCGGATCGTACAACAGTCAAGTCCACAGCTAGTGACAGTGGAGACCATGCCGCCTGTAAACAGAAGAGTTGGGATCATACAACAGTCAAGTCCACAGCCAGTGAACGTGGAGACCACGGCACCCATGAAGAGAAGAGTCCCGATCATACAACAGTCAAGATGGTAGGCCATTTAATATTTCAAAACATGTAACTGTACTAGTAATTTAGCCTTTATGCAAATTAAAACTTTTGTATAGTTTGGTTCTATGTGCACTAACAATCCCAGACTATCCTAATACAGCAGCAAGAAGAAGACACATGCATTTGATACTTTTAGGAAGTCTCTTGGGCCAACTGCCTAGAGCACATTTAATAAGACATTATAAGAACATAAATCGTGTATAGATATACGAATCGATATCATACTGCAATGTTTAGTCAATGTGCCTGACTTATATCTTTTAAAACGGTATGAGATTTCTTGAATATATGAAAAATAGAAAAAATATAGTACAAATAATTGAGTCTTGATAATGTTAAATTAATTACATGGGATGATCATCAAATAAATGTTGTAAATATTTCCCTTGACAATTTGATGTAAAATACCCGTCGTAACAACTCCCATGGCAGCGTTTTTTGTTTCATGTGTATCACCAATTTTATTGTACCAAGGTTATTCAAAAAGTCTGCACCAATTTGAATGACCTATGCATTGGTTGGATGGGGAATAAGTACAAAGGTAAAGTCATCTTTGACTGCCCTCGTCCGGACTGCCCATCGAGGTCCATCGGGCCATGTACCGAGCATGGAAGCACTACGAAGGACCTGAGAAGTCTCTATGGTAAAATATGAAATCGGCTAACAAGATTATCTTCAATTAACTAAATGTATGAATGTGTTTGTTTGCATTGGGTATCATTCAAATAGATTTAAAAACTCATCTCGACTTTGCGATGTTATAATGCAAACAACTGAATCGGTTATTTGCTCCGTCACAAGTGGTAATAATCTCGCATTTGATATTCACTATACAGGGTTGCCCAAAAAAGACGGAACGGGGCACTTCCCAAAATATAGTAACAAAATGATTATGTCCATCGGATAGGGTATCTTTTCCAATGAAAAACGATACCAAGAACAGTAATTTTGGTCGTGTAGTTTTTGTTTTAGTGCTGTGAGTGACACCATGTCAGGTTCCCATTTTTGTCAATTTTTACCAAGTTAGTGCCTGATAAATCGCACTTACTGCCCTTCATATTATCAAATAACCATGCCCATCCTTCGGGACACAGCTAAATGCACACTAACAATAGCGCACGTATTGCTCGTTGTTCAATGCTATGGCGGGTAATAAGTGCGATTTATCAGGCACTGACTTGGTTAAAATTGACAAAAATGGAGCCTGACATGATGTCACTCAGTGCGCTCTAAATCAATAACTACACTACCAAAATTACTGTTCTCGGTATCGTTTTTCATTGGAAAAGATACCCTATCCGATGAATATAATTATTGTGTTACTATATTTTGAGAAGTGCCCCGTTCCGTTTTGTTCGGGCCACCCTGTATACTTTATATGAAAACCTTTTAACATAAAATTAAGCTCGTATTTGTCAATACCTGACTAACATGCATTGTATTCTAAACGTATTTTACATATTGTATAATTTATGCAAATTCTGATTCAAACGCAGATTACGAATATGATAGCAAGATTATCGATGATTCCGGAGGTGAACTCCACGTGGATGCGTTTGGTTTCAAGTTATTGATACCACCTGGTGCCATACCTGCAGGAAAGAGGCAAAAGGTTTGCCTCAGGGTACTCACAGATTTTGCAGATAACATCAACTTGGGACAGGAAGAGATGGTTGCAAGCTTTGGTTTTCATATCACCCATGGCAGAGAGAAATTCAAGAAACCAGTCACATTGACAATACCTCACTGTGCAATTATAACAAATCCGTCAAAAGTGAAAGTGGTGCGTTATACAGGGCATGATGTTTATTGTGGTAAGTTGTTAGTTCTAACATTTTTATTGGACTATCTAAATACAAATACATAGTCACTGATAGAAGTGAACGAATGTTACTTTTTAAATAATGGATTAAATATGAGTATAATTATCGAGGTATCAGTGAGTATTGTTCCCACGTGGTCGTGGCTACCAGCCGAAGAAAATTTCGCCAGGGT
Organism: Echinarachnius parma; assembly: GCA_037951105.1. Taxonomy (NCBI): domain Eukaryota; kingdom Metazoa; phylum Echinodermata; class Echinoidea; order Clypeasteroida; family Echinarachniidae; genus Echinarachnius; species Echinarachnius parma. The sequence continues at coordinate 67,616 of JBAMJV010007252.1, read as the reverse complement.
GGAGCGCCATTGCCCGATATGTTACACCTTGTCTAAATAGGATCGAAGGAATGGAGGAGAGATCGAAACGAGGTTCCGTTCATATATATTATGTTACAGCGCCCATCAAGTATTATCGAAACATGTATATTACAATGGAATTGGTATGAACTAGCCGGTTTAACTAGTTTGAATCGATCACAAATAAAGCGGGTCCTCTCAAACATAATGCAATGTATGTAGATGTTTGCTTACATGCCTGCACCATTAGCCAATTGAATATGCGTGTGTGCCCTGAATAAAGGACAGGCAAAACGCATGATGCAGAAGGTGATTTGTTTAACATTTTTAAGTTAACGTCAAAGACGTAAACTGTCGGAGATTTTGTCAATATAACCCTACGTTAGTTCAAGCGCTTCATTGTATGTATTCAACTGTTCTTTTTTTCTGACATCAGAAACACCATACGATCGCTATGAGCTAAGTGCAACCAACTGTCGCCTTTCAAGGGACACTGTCCAGCTGTCGGTTGAGCACTTCTCGCCCAACATACTCACGTTCAAATATCGTTTCCTAAGGCGAAAACGATGTGCCTGCGTACCATTTCTTCCTACGTATATGCCAGACCAACATCCTCCCATGCTCCATGTGTGGATTTACAACAAGGTTTATGGTAGTTCAGAGGTAAGCAAAAATGTAATACTTAAAGTGTACATTCATTGAAAAACACAACATTAGTTGAATTATACCTTTACAAATAGCTAAGATCATATATAATATGAATACATTACTTTCCAAGCACTTACTCGTCAGAGAAAAAAAATGGGCAATATATTGAACACCGTCTAAACTACCGAATCAAGCGACCCGACGGTTGAATGTGCACGCCATATAAAGGTTTTTGATAAAAACATGCGTCGATTTTGTATTAGCATTAAATTGCGGCGTAATAGTTGTCACGATTTTCGCAAGACACGCACCATAACTGTCTAAGCGCATGCGCATTTGCGACTGGGTACAGATTTCACAGGTCACGGATGTAGCACCACACCGGGAACCAATAAATATTATTTCAAAATCAGGAAAAGTATACCATGAAAAGTATACTATGAATGAAAATCAGGAAATTGTCCTGATTTTCATTCTTTTCTTGAAGAAAAGAAGATGAAAGGTGTAGTAGTTTGCTCTGTTTAATTTGTGCTGGATATACTTTTTTAATACACGGCCTATAATAGGCTGCATGGTCCCGTATGAAACCGTGCGTCGAAGTGCAGTGCAGTGGCTAGCGCAGCATCACGGGTATTATTAAGAATGTATTACATGTACTATAATAATTATTTATGATTCAATGAAAGGTGTTATTTTGAGAGTGTGAACTCTGGGTATATATGAGGTGAAGTGCAGCATGGCTGTTAGGGTTAGGCTTAGGCCTAATAGGTCTTATTATAGCCCTTGTGAATGATATGCTTGTTTAGATTTGCCTTTGGGTAACTTCTGCCGGGTAAACAGGGCAATAAGATCAGGCACCTGTCCCCGGTAGGGCTAGATTAGTCACAGAACATGCTGTATTTGATTTCCTTTTATTCTATTTCATGTACATGTTCACTCTTCTGGGATAGCACCTTTTAGTTGTACTTGATATAGTAATTAATACGCAGTATAGTATGCTGAACCTTTCTTTCTTCTATTTCAATTTCTTACAGCGCATAGAGACATATGTGGTATGCGCGTTATAAATACCTTATTATTATTATTATGCCTACAGGCCAGGGAATCATGACTTTCCCTCGTCAGACTAATGTAGGCGATTGATTTACAACATTTTTACGAATTCAGCCACAGACAGGAACAACAAAAATAACATAATTATACAACGATTATAAGTTATTGTTGTATTGATCCAATGAGTTTAAATCATCAACAATGCTCAGAAAACAGCTAGGTTTGTTTTTTAAACCACTTAGCTTTTCATTGTTCGTGTGGTCAAAACTATTATAAACCTGACGCAACACTAGTGTATTATAAAGCTCAGCTGGTAGAGCACTGGCTTAGCAATCCGGAGGTCTCGGGTTCAAATCCCTGAGAAACGCTATTTCTTTGCTCATTTTAAATTATACTTCTGGTCAGTTTCCGTAGTTTGAATCGGTTTATACAGACAGCTGCATCACTTCCTTGATCCCTCGCCCATATCCCAAAGTTTAGTTTAATCCATCGGGTTTGTGTCAGGTTTATGATAGGCTGATGTTACCCAGATGGAAGTGGTCAGGAAGTGACAGGGATTTTGCACTTATCAGTAGCAGTCAGCGAAAAAAACCAGCGTTTGGCTTCCATATTGCGCACTCTACTCCACAACGCCCGAAGAACATGTTCCATGGAAAATATTACTTCAAGTCTTGCGCATTCGTTAACGAAATTTTTTGAACAACGGACATACCGAACGATGTCACCGTCTTTTCTGTACGTGTCAGCCATACAATTGCAAATGTTCTTGATTATTGAACGGGGCGTTTTCCTTCATATACATCAAACTCTGGATATTTCGTCTTATTATTATGTATACTATTTAGGGCTCATAATAATAGTCCACAATGGTAGAAAAACAATACAACAATAATAAAACAAAATGAAACAAGAAATAATTAAACTATAGAAAACATTATAAAAAAGCACGATCTTCCGCATTGCAAGTTTAAATACTATTGCAACTGTTCAAAATGATATTGAATAAAATCAAATATTTAGCATTTTGTCGTATCGATGTGACTCTTAATGTTATATTAAGTAGTGGCGTTGTATTTACAAATGAGGGTTCTGTATAGAAAATGTAATGTATTACTGTGGTATGAAGCGTAATAATAATAATAATATGTGTTGCTCCAGAATGTCCGTGCTATTGAGAAAGAGTTCAACTATCGGGCAGTTTGCGCTGACAAGGAAATTCAAGTTTACCGCGACGACATGAAGATCACTTGCAAGACACCAGGCTCAGAGGACCAGCATAAGGTAGGACAATCAATGTACATGTTTATCAAAGTATGGAGCGACTCTAATACATGTACTAAGGAACCATGAACTGATAAACCGTATTGAAAATCGTAATTGTCTTTTACAGTTTTGACTGTGTTTATTACTCGATATCAAGAATAGTCCATACTTTTTTGTTGACAGAAAATGGACACTCATGTATATAATTGCTAATGTAGAACCAATTATTTCAAATACATGTCATGATGATTAGTTACTTAAAATGAAATCGTAAAAAGTGAATACATCTTTCACAACCCAAAATACCTCATGGGATTGCGGCCAATGGTATTTGTTTATATTACTAAGAATGTTTTTACACAAGTCGTCTATAAACGAATACGTTGCGTTTAATACGGGGATATTGTGTTAGCCTGCTAATGTGTTGTGTTGTCTCAATGATGAATTGAAGACTGCATTTAAACAATCTTTTTTTCTCTCTATTCGAGAAAACTGAAGGTATTCGCGTTGGTATCCGATGTGATGTAATTAAGCAACAGGACAACTACTTCTAAAAAAAAGCATATCACATTTATAATCGATTATTTGATTTACATCTTCAAATCATATGCGGCCCCGACGTGGACAGTTTTGTTTGAATCGTTCATGAACATGCTTGTTTTGATAACTCTGTGTAGGATATTCCTAAACGCGAGTTGGAAGGAATCATGGAAACATACTGGGATTTCACGCTACCCAGCGCGGACAAATCCCAGTTTCGGGTAGACGTGATCCTGGAACAAAAGAGAGCAAAGTCCGAAAAAAGTTTGACATTTTGGACCAACTTCCAAGGTAGGGAACATTTTGGTTCATTGTAAATTACGGAAACTAATATGCCGTCAAACACCGTGTGCCACTAAATATTTAACAAGTTATACTGTGTATTTTATTTCCAATTCTGCGACAGGAAATTAAATTAATATTGCTCCATAGCTCTTCTTACTGACCATAAGATAAGTATTATGTATACAGTACTACGATGAACAATTTTACTAAATAGTAATTGTAATTCCAGTTTAATGAAATTCAATGTAAGAGTGGATTCGACTTCATGTTGAATGAGTGATTTCAAAAGTTGAAAAAAGAGTTGTCTTTTCTAATGACTCGGTAAATAAACGATGCTGATTATCACACAAAGTACAGTAGACAGCAAGTCATAAGTACATCTACCTGTACATTTCTCGAAACGGGAGGCTATTTAAAAAAGAAATATGCAAATCTCCTTCGAAATTGTATAAAGTTACAGATTTTTTACTAACAGGCCTTTTCATTGGAACAAGTTCTGCATACTCCTGAATGGGTCAAAACTGTTTTTATTCTTGACTCATTGCGCTTAAAAATACACCGAAATGTAACTATGGTTCAATGGACCAGTAGTAAGTTAGTAATATCAGAATTCATCGTTTGACTAGCATATTTGCAACTGACGATTTACAATAACATTGTATGGTAACTATACAATCATACGACTATGCTGCAATTGAAGGAAAGCTAGAGTTCTGGTCAAACGGATTTTTATTAGATAAACCTGTTTGTTATCATTAAAAACTAACATGTATATAATTATGCTTGAATAGTAGGCAAATATTAACAGAACGGCACCCCCTTCGGACGACACATGCAAGTTTAAATCATTTAAAAATATTGTGAACGTGTTTTGTTGAAAAAATAATGAAGCAATATATTATCGCTTGCAATTTAAAAGCAATTTCGTATGTTGTCGCAAGTGTGTATGCTTCATTCCCACTTCGAAACCAATAGTCAATTTATGTTGGTTTCCGTTGGTTTCTTACATCCCAATAGAATATCTATTCGAGCGTATTATATTCATGTGGAACACATACAGAAACCGACAGGACTCGTATAAACCGACATGACATATATCATCCACATGGTGGAATCCCGTGGGACGCATATAAACCAATAGGACCCATATAAACCCATAGGACTCAGAAATCCACATGACCCATAGAAACCCACATGACCCGTATAAACCAGTAGGACCCGTAAACACCCATAGAAACCCACATGACCAATAAAAAACCACATGATCCAAAACAGCCCAAAAGACCACAGTAACCCACAGAACCCATATGAACCATAATTAACTAACAGACCCATAGAAACCAAGAGAAACAAATAGACAATTAGCACATTCATGCCAGACTCATGCATATCATTCATACAACAAAACATAATATATTTGATATATGTTTTAAAAACGTATTAATATGTAATGGTATGTAAACCCCTCACAAAAAGTTTCGTCATTGAAGTTTGAGCGTTCATATCTCTCCTTATACTTTATTACCATTTGTGAATGTGGTATCATTGGGAAGCTTGTAACATTGATATGACATTTGCTATGAATATTTTAGCATGGAATGTGCATGACACCCAAATATGGGGCAAAGTCAAAAGTGGAATTTTGCAAAATGCATTAATATTTTCAACAGCGTACCCTCCTTTTGTTGGGAGAATAAAGTGTTCTGAATGATGTTAAGTCGGTCATGTGTAAATGTAAATGGCGTATTATCATTTTCTTTGGAGAATGAAATGTGTCTTTATGATTTTGAGGTGGTGCAATGTGCAATTGTTAGGAAGATGTAATGTGTTTTATTGACTGATTGAGAAATTATCATTATGTTTGACTCCTGCACAGATTATTGCAAGTTTACACAAAATCCAACACAACTACAGTACAAACGTCACTTTTCATGGTCCAAACAACAAAATAGTTCATTATTGTATTCATGACCACTTCAAAATCATTCTATCCTCTAGGGGAAATGATAATACGCCATTGACATCATGCATGATCGCCCCAACATCATTCAAAATAGCACTTATTCTCCCAATGACATGATAAATCGTATTGACAATATCAATGCATTTTGCAACATTTCACTTTTGACGTTGCCCCATATTCGGGTGTAATGCACATTCCATGATAAGATATCCATAACAAAGTCATACCAATGTAAATGTAAAGTAATATGAGAGATATGAACGCTCAAACAGGAAAGATATGAACGCTCAAACTTGAAATGTGGAACTTTTTGCAATAATCTGTGTACAAATTAAACATAATGATAATTTCTCAATCAGTCAATAAAACACATCACATCTTCCTAACAACATACACACGTGTTATTGCACCACCTACAAATCATAAAGGCACTTTTCATCCTCCAAAAAGATGATAAAAATTGACATTCACGCATGACCGACTGAACATCATTCAGAACACTTTATTCTCCCAACAAAAGGAGGGTACACTGTTGACAATATCAATGCATTTTGCAACATTTCACTTTTGACTTTGCCCCATATTCGGGTGTCATGCACATTCCATGTTAAAATATCCATATAAAATGTCATATCAATGTAAAGGGCGGAATCTAATGATACCAAATTCACGAACGGTAATAAAGTATTAGGAGAGATATGAACGCTCAAACTTGAATTGCAAAACTTTTTGTGAGGGGTTTATTTTGATGAAAATATAATCAGTCATTTCATTCGCCTGATTTTCAATTCCTTGATAATAATACAGTTAATAATCAAGAAAACAATACAAATATGATGTAATAAATTACTAACCAAGGAATAGTATTGTTACTGCGAATACATAATCTCAAATGTAACGTACATCCTTCTGTACCTCTTAAAAAAAAAACGTTTACAGTTCTACAAGAGGCAATGCCGTGTATGCTATATTGCACTGTCTGAAGAGAATACTAAGAAAAATATAAGTATTATTTGTTGATTATTGATTCTCTATGGGAGAATGTCTATGGAAAATCTCTACTGGAAGTTTATATGGGTAATTTATATGAGAAATTCGTATGGTAAATTTATATGGAAATTCCTATGGGAAATATGTATGGTCCCATATACCACTTTCCCTGTTGAAACCAATATAAACCAACATGCTTTGGGTTTCTATTGGTTTTGGTTATATTGGTTCTATGGGAATTTCTACCTGGGATAATATTCCCGTAAAATATCGACTTAATGTAAGCCCCACATTTATTCCAATCGGACATATGTGTGAATAATTAAGATGTTTACGAACTGATTGTAATCAAACGAAGCTTGCTTCGTCTTTAAAATCATAAGCATATTCCAAATATCACACCTAGTTTTCAATTACCACACACATAGGATATTCCTTAAAGTGCCTTAGATTTAGATTAATAATTTAAATTCAACTTGTTTGCAATTTGTTATCTATAAACAGCAGCACCGGGAGAGCCTTCTGAAAGATCTGTTGACATCGACATTAGTGCCCAACAACCTGGATACGAACAAATCCTCGCAGGTGAGTACCGAAATAGAAATTAATTTAGACGTGAGTGATCATTATTGCTTAAATAAACTCTTTTAAACGCGTACATTATATTTCTGAAAAGATACTTTACCGAAACATGGTTAAAGCCAAATAACAGTATTTCGAAAGTTGCAGAAAGTTTCTATTGGCAAAAATAATTCAACAATATTATTGACATGGCATAAAAAGGGGCTTGTGTAGAGAAATCCGAACCGCATAGGCAATTCAGACCGGTATATCAGATGCGCGAATCCACATTGCGCACTTTTACACATGGTATGTTATCCCCCTTTGCTCAGTTATAAGTTGCGATCGCAAACTGTCCCAGTTCACGAACGACCGAGTCGAAAATGCATCACGTTCGGAATGTTTGTTTACCAAGGAGGTACTCCTTGTCAGAGATGTTAACGAGCGAAAGTGTTACGCAACACGCTCAACCGGACTCGTCATCAAAGTGCCGCTGCGATTTTATCTGCGCTGTATTGCCTCAGGGGACAGCTCGATCAATGAACAGTTTATCGCTCGGTACATAATAGCTACCAGCTGTGTGCTGCATGCAATTTCATATGAAGGCCCGTGTTCAGATATTCAAGAGCACCGCTCTTAATCGATCCATCACACATCGTGAGCTTACCTCGGGAGATTACGGTGGAGTGCGAGTTGGATTTGGCTGACTACCCATTTTAACCCACGCATATTTGCCTTTAAATGGATAGTATAGTTTTGGTCAAACTTAATGTTTAGTAACCAAAACCTGCACCATAACATTACAAATTAATCGTTATAACTCCGCCTTGCTCGAAAGGCATACTAACTTACAAACGACGAAGTAAAAATACTGTTATCATTTTTAAAAAGCAGTTAAAACACAAGAGGGCACTTTCTAAAACCGCATTGGTTTCAACCGTTTTGTTAATACTAAAATGTGTATGTGATTTTTTTTTTTAAATAGAGATATCATCAACAACTATTTAAAAACCTCTTTTGTAAATTTTTGAAAAAGTATAAGCAATTTCCTTTTTTCTTAAATCATCTAATAAATGTGGGATCCCACATTTATTCCTATGGGATATACGTATTGATGTTTCAGCTGTTTCGGAACCGATATTGATCAAATAAAGTTTATTCTGTCATCTTTCAAATTTGACAAAATTCTTTCTTGAAGCGCCCTCTATACCAAAACTCAACTATACATTTAATACCGTTTAATGTTGAAATATTAGTATAAACGTGTATGCATGCCGCTGATATTGGGCCACAATTCATCGCCCGTTCTACGCCGGCCAGACTATACGCTAGTTTGCATGAGGAGCACACGAGGCAGCATTTGCCATATGTTTTGCATGCTGCGAAAATGCGGTTTACTTTAATCTGTGCAGAGATTCGTTTTGATTACTAATAGTTTTGTGCTCAAATGGTCAATGTCAAAGCAGTTTTTGTCCAGATCGTTACATTAACAGATGAGTTATGATATATTCGTTCACATGGTAGGTGATAAAAGCGTATTTTTAATTGTTTGTGTGTTGGGCGTTTCTCAATACTGTTATTTGGCTGTAAGCTGACAATGATTGATGGTCAAATTAAAAAAAGCTTGAGGCGTTGGGTGGTCAGACTGAATGACGATAGGGGTACACAGTAATTATTGGGCCACTCTGTCATTTGTTTGGTATTATTTCAACAAATGTCCCCATATGTGTTTGTTTGTTATCTTGTCCAATAACTGTGGGCAGATTTCGGGCTTCAGTCCGTGCGTCTACCTGGTAGTAGAAAATACGGTAGAAACGTGGAAAAGGACAATGAAATCCAAGCAAACTGTTCCTTTCATAGACTTGAAGAGATGAGGAGGAATAATATCTGAAAGTAAGAACATAATCGGGCAAGAAACAAGAAAACTATGGCTCTTTAAAGATGTCAATTTATTTATATGGAGAATCAAATTGGCAACGCTCTCTGATAAGTGTGTGGACTACTCCCTATTTGTTGTATACACCAATGTTCCCACTTTTCTTCATAGTCACACGTTTCCATTTCCCAAACGCATGCTGTGTATAAATGTATTCTACAAAACAAAATTATATTGAACTCAAACGAAGGGTAAACATATTGGGAGTAGTTCACAACTTACCAGAGTGCCTTGCCGATTTGAGTCAGTCGTAAAAATAAATGGTTATTTCCAAACAGCTTTAGTTTTCTTATTTCTCTACCGATTGTGCTCAAAATTTCAGAAACTATTCATCCTATTTTGTGTCTTATTGTGCATTTAAAGATTTGTATGGAATTCATTGTCCTTTAACCCTATCAAGCCCAAGCTATTTTGGCATTCCCAGGCCCAAGGGGGGGCTCATAGGGCCCCCCTCTCTAATTTCTTTATTATTCAATCAACCACTTTCATATTTGGCACATGTGTCAAGCAGGTCAAGCTCTACAAGTTGAAATCATAAACATTTTTAAAGGTCACCATATGAGGGCGCTATTTACGATAATATGATAAAAAACATAGAAAATGTCAGAATATAGAAATTTGGAGCTGTTTTCGCCGAATGGACTGTTATCAAGTAGGCAAATTTAACTTTTCAACATAATTATGTAATATTACATATTCTGGAACATAGATCAGGACATTTCTGTGGAGTTTGATGGGATTTAGAGGCCCATTAGGTCCGCAAAGTCATTGTGAAGGTGACCTTCACACATCTTATCATACACTTTACAGTACATGATAATTTACGTATGCGATTTCTTTAATTTTTACCCTATAAACTTAAACCAAATGGATTTCGTTCATATCAAAATGTTTGTTGACATCATAAGAAACCCTTATTAGCAGATTTTAATCGCAAAAATATCCTAAAAATATATCAAAACTGTATATGACTTAATTCTTATTATATTCATTGTTTTGCGCCATTTTGTCTTTAAAAACAAAGAAAAACAAAAGAAATATCCATGAAATTTTTTTCTTCAGATAATGACAACCTGTTACCGATCATATAGATTATATAAATAAACTGATTCATGTCAAAGCCTGGACAGTACAATGAATTTACAAATATTACACTAATTTTAAGTAATATAATGACCATATAAAATCACTTTCACTATATGTTTACTAGATACTGTTACTAATTGAAGATGAAAATACCATGTCAATACCTTGGGTTGTGTATGGAAAGGTTGTTCAATTCAAATTTTGAAGAAAAAAATCGGAAAATTATGAGAAAATTAGTTTTTTTTAGAAATTCTTATTATTTCTATTGTTTTCCGCCATTTTGTTCTTGAAAAACAAAGAAAAACAAAGAAAGAAAAAAACAAACAAGTGAAATCTATTTTCTGATATTGTGACTTTACTTTTGTACAGTTTATACATTTCAAATAGAAAACACTTCAGAAATTTACACGATTTACTTGTTTAGTGCAAGAAAAACAAAATAAGTCTTAAATTGACAAACATGCCTTTCAGAAAGTGGTTACCATGGCAACGGGAAAAACCTGACACTTTTAAATTTCATACCACAATGTTCCCTATAAAATTTTAGGAAAAGTCACTGAATTTGGTGAAAATTGGATGAAAAATGTGGGCGTGGCAGTAAAAAATATGGTAGGGGGGGCTCATTCAGCCCCCCCTTGGGCTTGATAGGGTTAAAGTACCTGAGCGAAGGTTTAAAAACGTTTGTAACCTAAATAATGTTGGCATCATTGTAAAGGAAATGATACATTCTTCCTAATAATTCATATATATTTTTCAAAAATTGTCACAGAATTGATTAATCTGCTATCAAAAGTGATGAAATTTCGACCCGTTTGTCGCCCTTGGTCAGCCCGCTGTGTGCAGGTACGAATGACGTATCTAGTGGGGTGAGCGCATGAGAGCGCTCCCAAGCCCGTCGGCTTTGTGTACTGAGGTGTATGTGTAAATACACTCGAACGCTAAGTATCTCATCCCCATCTCATCACAATGTCTGATCTTGAGGAGGAACTACTAAATGTAGACATCAAAGTTGATGCAAACAGCTCCACAAAATATAGTGTCAATAGTGATAGTTATAATGATGATGATGATGATGATGATGATGATGATGATGATGGGGATGTAGGAGAGATAGAAGGAAGAGGACGAGTCAGAAAATACCCATGAATTAATTCTTCACTAAAGTCACCATAAAGACTTTTATACTACTATTTACTATTTACTTGCGAATATCAATTACATATGCACCGTAAATTGAACTGCATGACATCATAACAATGCAAAGGTATGCCCAAGATTCACCGTCATGTCTATATGTATACACCGAACTATACTAGTCACCAACAAACATCTCGGGAAATTACACAACATTGAAGAATATTTAGACAAATCTATTTGCATGATTCATGATTCAATATTATATAATATAATATGCTTAATACGCAATATTAAAATGTAATTAGCTGTTTTCGAGAGATTTAAATTCCACTTTCTTCATCAGCTGGCGTACGTCCGAGTCATGTGAAGTCTGGATTATAAACCCTTCACAAAAAAATTCCACAATTCAAGTTTGAGCGTTTATATCTCCCCTATTACTTTATTACCGTTCATAAATTGGTTATAATTGGACTGTTGGAAAGCTTGTATTCTCCCCTTCACAATTATATGACATTTGCTATGAATATTTAACATGGAATGTCCACTTCGCCTGAATATGGGGCAAAGTCAAAAGTAAATGTTGCAAAATGCATTGATATTGTCAACCGTGTACCCTCCTTTTGTTGTGAGAATAAATTGTTCGGAATGATGTTCAGTCGGTCATGCGTGAATTCGACGGTGTTCACTTGTTTGGAGGATGAAATGTGCCTTCATGATGTTGAGGTGGCGCAAACAAGTTTGTGTATGTTGTTAGGAATATTGTTTGTGTTTCATTGACTAATTGAGAAATTATAATTATGTTTTATTTGTACTCAGAATTTTGCTAAAAGTTCCGCGATTCAAGTTTGAACGTTCATATCTCTCCTATTACTTTATTACTGTTCATAAATTTGGTATCATTGGAAAGCTTAGTTTCGCCTTATTACAGTGCTATGACACTTGTTATGAATATGTTATGGAATATGCATTACAAAGTCAAAGGTGAAATCTAGCAAAATGCATTAATATTGTCAATATGATTGAGTGTTGAGTGATGTTGAGGCGCTCACGCATGATCGATGTATTATCATTACCTTGGAGGATGGGATTATTTTTAACTAGACATGTATACTTATTCTGTTGTTTGGACAATGAAAAGTGACTTTTGAACTGTAATAGTGGTGGATTTTGTGTAAACTTGGAAAACTTGCAATAATCTGTGTTAAGTCAAACATAATGATAAATTCTCAATCAGTCAATTAAAACACATTACATCTTCCTAACAACATATACACGCGTTATTGCACCACCTACACATTATAAAGGCATTTTTCATCCTCCAAAAAGATGATAAAACGCCATTGACATTCACGCATGACCGACTGAACATCATTTATAACACTTTATTCTCACAACAAAAGGAGGGTACACTGTTGAGAATATCGATGTATTTTGCAACATTTCCCGTTTGACGTTGCCCCATATTCGGGTGTCATGCACATTCCATGATAACATATTCATAGCAAATATCATATCAGTTTAAACTTCAAATTGGGGAATACAAGCCTTCCAATGATACCTAACTCATGAACGGTAACAAATTAATATGAGAGATATGAAAGCTCAAAGTGGAATTGCGGAACATCTTGTGAGGGGTTTAATGCACAGTTGTATACGTCTCGCGCTATTCGAGGGACTCGAGGGTGCACGCGTGTCGTCATTATTCCGTACTCGGTAATTCCCGTTTCAAGCCAAGTATAGAAGTTCTGAGAAGTGTCTTGGAAAACGCTTCTTATCGCGTTTCATTGATATTTCAAAACTTAAGAGCAGATGATTTGTGTTCTGGCTGGTATAAGCTTTCCGTACATGTATAATTTGTCTATTTTGTGATATTTCTTCGCTCAGGTACTTTAAGGCTACGCATGCCCGTAAAATATCATTGGCCTATGCACACAAATATAAACACACATTAACATAACATTACTATCAAATATACGTGATTTTACAAACTAACTGTACATTTGTAGTAGTCAAACATGATGTTTCATAAACGCCGTATTACAATTTTACAACTACAAACGTTTGTTATGTTATTTGATTATATCAAACACCCCTCCCCCTTCTTAGTAAAAGTAATATTACCCTCATACGCCCCTTTTTGGCCCTACAAGGTAACATAATCCCTCCTAATGTGTTATGGTCAGTATGATCTCCCCAAGCCTGCAATGCCAGACTTTCGTCTGCTCCCCAGTAATCATGATGAAACCCCCCTTGTTCTTTTGGTAATAAATCTCATATCCCCTTCCCTGGAATAACATATTTGATGTTCCGCTCCTGGAGCACATGGAGGATGCCCAGTAATAAATCACCTCTCCCTTTCCCTGGAAAAGATCTTTATAGGTAATAGGTAATAGAAACATTTAGGCTCGATTGCAAATAATATACGAAGTAACTTTTACCACTCGAACCATGATGTGGACAAATTCAATTACTCTTCATAATCATCCGAAGGGCTTATAAATGAAGTGGATTATATCCCCCAAAACACACCGTCATTGGACAGTGTCATTTACGATGCTGACACGCCTACCTGAAACATCAAGAATAACATTCCTGCAATGCTGACCAAAGTTAAAATGTTCCATTAGCACAAGGCTCCGACCGTCAGTGGAAACAAATTCAGAGATAATGTCAGAGGTCAAAATGTCAGTGGAAAAAATGTCAGAGGTAAAAATGTCAGTGTAAAAAACTGTCAGAGGTAAATACGTAACTGGAAAAATATAACAGCTTTCCCCAATAATTTTCTCTGACATTTGTCTCACTAACATTTTTACACGCAGCCCTTTGGTTGTGTGCGATGTCGACAATCCGTAACTGTGGTTTCCAACTTGTTCCTAATCGGTATAACTGTATTTTGTTAAGGATTTGTATGTTAGTTTGTTTTGTCATTTTATTGGGGCCTCCCAAGCAGTTTACTAAATCGTTATTCATTGCAGAAAACGAACCCCAAGGTCAGAGTGAGAGGCAATCACCAGAAGAAAGCGGTACTCATCGCCGTGGGTAAGAAACGTTATGTCAGTGGAACACCTGTCTATGTGTTTTTGTTAGCACAATGTATAATTGTTATCTTGAAGAAAATATTTTTCTGTGACAACACCATTTCCTTCTTCAAATTCTTCTTTGACTATCCATTTTACATGTCCTTAATATAGATATTATTATTATTATATATTTACTATTATTATTATTATTATTGTATAATTATATTGCTATTATTGTTATCATTATTATTCTGATGCTGATTCTGATTCATTTAAGTTTCAACCTGATCTGATTAAACAAAATAATTATACAAATATCAAAGAAAGAAAATTTGTTAATATTAGAAAATAAACATGAATAACGATTAAATTGATACACATAATATTAAAGTTTTCATTATATTAAAGGAAACACATAATAAACATCTTTTCAAAACAGTAATTGAAACAAATAGTCAAAATTCCATGAATTACCAACAGTTATTATGTACGGGACCATAATTGTAAGCAGTGCTTAAAGATCACCAAGCGTCGGGATGCTACACTGCGGGTCGCCATTTTGAACAAGTTTAGTTTGTGCGCACCGCATAACACGGATTCATTGTGCAGTACGCACCGCGCGCAAGATGGCGCCGTGCGTCTGATTTACGAATCCGAACTACCTTTAAAGTGACTTAGTAACATTGTCCAAATCCTCAAAATAAAATTTAAATTCTAGCGGTTGTATTCGTATTAACAATAAAATCATGGGACAGGTTTCGGTTTTTCAAATTTCCCTTTCGTTACAAAGATATGTACGATCGAAGTATTCAGATAAGAAAAACTCCGGTGGAGTTTTTCTTACTGTGTACAAAGTGAGTGCAGTGAATTAGTGACTATCACTTTGCATTTTCGCTCATTACTTGGCCATGCAATGTCCATTTGTCTTGAAATTTTTACACAATACCCTGTGGACATATGAAATAACAACAATATACATTTCATCAACCATTCATCACTTTTTGCACATGTCAACAAAGTTACTAGATCCCTTTAAGATAATGATGGTCCCTGAAAAGGGGACTATAAAACGTCACAAACTATAAAACTAGGGAGGGGGGCATGGAATGAGATGTTCAGCGCGGAGGAAATGTGGATGATAGGTGGCATGTTTATGTAGATGCAGCCGGCTGGGTAGTAACAAACCAAAAATATTTAATATCAGATATCGTAAATTTGTTACGTATTATATCATAAAAGCGTCTAAAATCAAATATATTTGGATGAAAATAAATGGGAACAATTTTAAGTACGATCATAATTACGTTAGATTATACAATTTAATTCATCAGTTAGAAGAGGATTCCACCCGTCGGGACAAGCATGTATACTAGACATTTGCGTGGCTTGGTACGAACAGTCACGTCACGTTCACGTTAACGTCACGTGAACGGTTCTGTACCTTTTGTGAAACAGGTCACCCAAATCTACGAAGTGTAGGGTAAAGTGACCCAACAATTTGTCGTTTTCCATGCCGGTAAAACTCGAAGTGTCGCGTTAACCAAATCGTGACGTGAGCGTTTAATCAAGATTTTTTAAATTGCAAACGCTTGTTACTAAGACTAGACATACACGCACAAAGAGATTTTAAAATGTCGACGAAAATGCCGATACCCCCTTATCAAATCTTTTCAATCATTATGTTTATAATATGTACGTGCATAATTCAGAGTAATCTGAGACGATAATATGCAGTTCTGTCATTTAGGTAATGTACAACCATACCACTTGCATTATTTGTCTTGTTATTGGAGTATTTCTAAAGACGTGTCGTGCGTGGATTTTGGCAAATGTTGATTTCCAGCTGAATTGCTACACGCAGCGGACAATTCAGTTCGCATACGCCTGAAGTTCCCGTGCTCGACGTCTGAGCGTACTGGCCCTTAACGGCGTTGTATGTGCATGCCTGTGAAAGTGAGTGAGTGAGTGAGTGAGTTGCAGTGATCAATGAGTTTAAAAGTAATAAAACAATGATTTGATTAATATACAACTAAGAATGGGCTTCTTGTGATAGTCAAATCTATTACCGAGGTGGGCTCAAAATGATTATTACCCGAAGCGTTGCTGAGGGTAATAGTCATTTTGAGCCCACCGAGGTAATGGATTGCCTATCACAATCAAGCACATTCGTTAGTTGTTTTATATCACTCATCAATATCACGGATTGTGTTCAGCTTATAGCAAAATAAGTGAAAATCTCTTGAATATTTCATACAATCGCTTGTAAATTTTGATATAAAAATCAATCGACATTAATGAAGCCAGTATGAGCCTCCAGAACCACGGCGCATCTAATACGCTTAAAGTCATTGTTATTTTGCGCACACAATCACAAAAACGCAAAACTGAGTGCGCACCAACGCGCTGGCAGTTGCGCACATACGCGATGAATGCGTGCTAGCGCTCCCACGGATGTGCTTATTGGCTGTCTTGGCGATCTTCTTCCCAGGGTGTTAGTTTTTACCAGCAATGTCAATCACGTGACTAGAACGTGTGCGCCATAGAGTACTGCACAAATTTGATCGCGTGTGCATTTTGCTTAAACACATGATCTATGGGACGAACGCGTAACGAACTTTTAGTGTTAATTTTTTGCTAACAGCCCGGTCATTGATTGCGCGGGGATTGCGCGTGTTGTCCAAAACTATCATTTGTCAAATACAATGGTAAAACGATCTTATGAGGGATATAATAGTGTTTATTTATGGTCATTGAATCGAGTCAATCTATCAATTAATCAGTCAATCATTATAATGAAACAATCACACCAACCAATCAATATTAAATACATCAATTAATGTATTTGACATTCGAACTAGCTACTTGTAGGCAGTGGCGTACCCAGGATTTTTTCAAGGGGTGGGTGTAGGGGGGGGGGGGGGGGGATATTTCAGACAAATTGAAGTAAGCGGGGGGAGTGTGGGTAGGGGGTGTCCGTAGAAAATGACCACAGCCGAGGACGAGACCAGGACCGGTCACAAATTTCGAGGCCGAGACCAAGACATTTCTTGAATTATGTAAGGGGGTGGGGATGGGGGTAGGGGGTGTCCATCCCCCTGCCCCCAGGCCTGTGTACGCCTATAATTGGTATTTACAGTATAGGTAGGACGGGTTCGTTCACGATTAAATTTACCGAGAATTAGTCTCTTCTCAACGACAATTTACATTAATTTGTTTTACGCAAGCGCCAATTTACGTGAGCTTTCATGAATTGCATATAGTATATCTACAAACTGTTGGGTCACGTAACCCAACACTTCGTAGATTTGGGTGACCTGTTTCACAAAAGGTACAGAACCTTCACGTGACGTGACGTGAACGTGACGTGACTGTTCGTACCAAGCCCATTTGCGTTATTGTAGACGTGGGATTATATAAATGACAATTTGGTTGCATTTCGAGTAGAAAAACTATGAATGTCTTTATTAAAAATAAAAACATCTACAAACTGGGAGGGTACTTTGCCTACACTTGCCTTATACACAAATGTTGCAGTAAGATATAAATATCATGAACATTTAATGTACATAAACGATACAAAAAAATGGATACGTATTTGCTTAATATGTGGAGCCACTACATATTCCTAGGGCCTTTTTAAAAAGTAAATTCGAATGTATTTAGATTTGTTAACAATTCCCCCAAACAACATTACAGTAAGAAGTTCAAGATTATACTAATGCATTATAAAGCATAACAAGTATGTTATGTGGGAGAATATTGTTGTATTCATTCGAAATTCAAAACTCCTTGTGTAACAGCAATATAATTTTAATATCAAAATGTTTATTGAACTTAATGTTTTATCTAATATTACTCCAAGAAGTTTAACACAATTAATTTGTTTAGGAAGGGGTATTCCATCAATAATAATTTCATAATAAACATTTTGATAATACCGTGGATTTTACTATCAAAATGTTTATTTAACTTAATGTTTCATCTAATAATACTCCAAGAAGTTAACACAATTATTATTTTTAGGAAGGGGTATTCCATCAATAATAATTTCATAATAACAACTTTGAAAATACCGTGGATTTTACTTTTTAAATATTTTTTTTAATTTTTTGTTACATTTCAAACATTTCGATACCTTGTTTAGATTTCGTTTTAACACTATTTTGAGATTTTCAAAATTAATATCAGCATTTAAAAATATTAGTATCATCAGCATACAGAATATATGAAAGAACATCCGATAAATTGAATATATCATTGAAATAAAAAGTGGACCAAGAATAAAACCCTGTGGTACCTTACAAAATTATAGGAAGGTTGGTGGATTTACAAGAATTATTTTCAACACTATTGTTGTCTCTTACCTCAATAATTTTCCAACCAATTAAATGCCAAACCACAAAAACCATAATCTTGTACTTAATATTATAAGATGTGATGATTGGGCATATAACACGCTTTAATATAATTAGGTTCCTATTATGTACATCGAATTTACAATTGTATCTTATGTTTGAATAAACGTACATACATCAACATACATCCACTCATCTGTATTTTTAATTTATCACCCTCTCCTGGAATTTGTCCCAAGTCTTTAAAATTAGCTAATTAAAAATAATACTAATTCAAAAGATAGATGATTGTACTTTACTATGAAATTATCGTCCGATAACTTTATTGCCAGCATTGTCTACATTCATTTACGACTCGTAAATAATAGAATTTATAGGTTTTTGGATGGAAAATAATTTATTAAATCCCACTCAATATGGCTTTATATAGAACCACTCTGTAAACGGTATATTTTCATCATAATAATTTTTTAAAATTCTTCAAGAAATAATATAAGCCTTTTTAACATTATTTTCAGCATGAACATCTTCCCATGTTTTACTTACTTAATCATCATTTAAAAGCTTATCAGTCTCTACATGTTCCATTCTAAAAATAATTGTTTTATTTATTGCTGTGTTATGATAGGATAACACAAAAGGGCAAATAAAGGTAAATGATTGGATATTTCTGAATTAGTATTGGTATTATTATTATTATTGGTAGTATTGCTCTTTTAACGGATTTTATTCGTACTATATTGCGATCATATTCTCGAGTTTTCATTTGCACTTTCTTTGGCTTACAATGATAACTTGTAATTCCCTTATATTATCTGTAACTCGTGAAACAATTGCAAATATATTTGGTTAAATGTGTGCTTATTGTGTATGTAGAAATTATCAATAACAATCAGGTAATATAAGATTAGCGACATGACTTGAACGTGAACGGACGCATGTCCGCAGATCTCCGACTATCACCAACTTAAAGGGAAAGTTTCCCCATCATCTATTTACCTTTGATTAAGTTATCTACACATTATAACATAATGCCATGCAAATATGTCCAATGTTTGCCTTCTGAACAAAGGAGGAGCATCATTCAAAGTCATTCGCATATTTTAAAATAAAAAAAATAGAAAGACCTCAAATAGCCCGGCCTTTTTAGGGTTAATAAGGGCTGACCGTCATGGAAGGAGGGGTGGCGGGGTAGCGTTTTATATAGCTGATAATTTGAAATTTAAAATTCGTTATGATATTGAATTTGAACAGGCAGATGTATTGTTTATTGAAATTGATAATGATAAATTGAAGAATGTTATATTGGTTTGATTTATAGACCCCCCGATAGTAATTTTAAATTGTTTTTTTTAACACTGTGAAACGTGTTTACATATATTAGCTGAAGAAAATAAACATGTTTATTTTCTTGGCGATTTTAATATAAATTTTCTTTCTTTACCTCGTAGTAATATTAATTCTGATAGACTCGCTCAGTTGATGTATTCATACGGTTTTTGTTCATTTATAATTAAGCCCACTATGATAAACGTACACTTATCAACACTTATTGATAATATTTTTTCTAACGTATTTATAGATAAAATAACTGGAGGAATACTATGTTCTGAGGTTTCTGACCATTTGCCTGTATTTGTTGTATGCAAGCATGAAATATATGTTTGTAAAGCACCCATTAATGTTATGTATCGTAAAGAAACCTCTCATAATATTGAACTTCTTAAACAGAATTTAGCCGTAGAGGATTGGGTAGATGTTTATAATGTAAATGATGTAAATATTGCGTACACAAATTTTAATAATAAATTACAAAGTTATTATGATAGGAATATTCCTTTAGTAAAAAGTAAACGTAAAAGTAATAAAACAAATAACGCCTGGATAACAAAAGGTATACTTAAGTCAATACGAACAAGAAATCGTTTGTATAAATTACACAAAAAACCCACGGATATTAATTTAAAAACTTACAAAAAATATCGTAATAAATTAACGAAATTAAATCGAATGTCACGTAAGTTACACTTTTTAAATAAATTGAAGCAAGTAAGTTATAATACCTATGCTACTTGGAAGGTCATTAAAAAAAGTAATGGGGACAAGAAAGGATGCCTTACCCAAAGATGACCTTACACTAAATGCTAATATAATTGAAGATTCGAATAATTATGCTCACTGTTTTAATTCATTTTTTACTAGTATTGGCCCCCAACTTGCAAATAAAATTGATATACATTATACAGACTTTCTTTCTAATCGGATCGAAAAGTCGCCTTTTTAAAGTCCCACTAACCCTAATGAAATTATAAATATTACTAAATCATTAAGTATGTCAAAATCTCAAGGTTGTGATAGAATTAGTACATCACTTAAAAAAAAAAATTATACACGTTATTGCTGATCCGGTACTTATATTTTTAATCAATCTTTACAACAGGGTGGTTTTTTAGATTTATTTAAAATAGCCAAGGTAAATCCCATTTTTGTTAAGGTGATTCGCATGAAATTAGTAATTATCGTCCTATTTCTTTGCTTCTTAGTATATCAAAAGTGTTAGAGAAAATTGTTTATAATAGGTTATTTGATTTTTTAAATACTCATACACACATATTGAATTAAAATCAATATGGCTTCAGAAAAAAATTATTCCACCGACCAAGCTTTATACAAATTTATGATAAAATTACTAACGCTATGGCGAATAAAAAGCATGTAATAGGTATTTTGTTTGACCTTATTAAAGCGTTCGATACACTTGATCATAATATTTTACTTTATAAATTGTCGTTGTATGATATTCGTGGTCAAGCCCTTTCATGGTTTAAAGATTATTTAATAAAAAGAAAACAATACATTAAATTCAATGGCCTTAATTCGGATTTACTCTCTGTTAATTGTGGCGTACCACAAGGCTCAATTTTAGGACCACTTTTATTTCTTTTATATGTTAATGATTTATCTAATACATCTTCCCTATTGTCGTTTGTTCTTTTTGCCGATGACACAAATATTGTTTGCTCTCATAACAAATTAGAATCATTGGTGAATGTTCTAAATAATGAATTATTTAAAGTCTCTAATTGGTTTAAATGTAATAAACTCTCATTAAATATTTAAAAACAAATCAGTTTATGCACCTCAAACATTATAATTCTCATTCAAAGGATACTGCCCCGATTATTATTAATATCGATAATAATAATAATAATAATACAGGTTACTTATATAGCACTATTCACAACGTATCATAGCGCTTACAAATTGAACAATTACATACATTACATACATTACAACATAACACAATTACAAGAGTTTTACAAGCTACAGCAAATCAAGGAAATAGGAAGGATTTTAAATGCTTTTTAAAGGTAAGTACATGCGGCATTTGTCTAATGTGTTGTGGTAGAGCATTCCATAATACGGAAGCTGCAATGGCAAATCTTTTTTCAACAAAAAAAAAGTGAGATCTTGGAACAACAAGTTTGGAAGTGTCAGTGACGGAACGAAGATTGCGTGTAGGTTTATACAAAGTAATAACATTATTCAAATAGGACGGTGATATTTCATGAAGGATTTTATATATATACAAACTAATTTTAAATTGAATGCGTTGACTAAATGATAACCAGTGTAATTCTTTTAATAAATGTGATGTATGTGCCCCTCGACCAACAGCATAAATTAATCGAGCGGCTCGATTAACAACACTATCAATTCTCTTCTTGTCTTTTGAGGACAAAACCGTGAACAGACTGTTACAATAATCGATCCTAGACAAAATTAGGGCTCTGACAACATGATGGCAGGTGGCTATATTCAAGAATCTTCTAATTCGCCATAAATTACGCAAATGAAAATTACATGTCTTAATCACATTGCTAACGTGTAACGTAAGCTTAAAATTGGAATCTAAGCATATACCCAAGTTCATAACCTGAGAAGAAAGTTGAATTGTATGACCAGAAACATTCAATTCAATGTGAAGAAAATCATTCACTTGGCAATTTACTGAATGCATCAGCATAAATTCTGTTTTAGAACTATTTACCTTTAAGAAATTGAGTGACATCCACGATAATATACAAATTGAACAAATTGAACAAATAAAGACATTTAAGTTTTTAGGACTTTTTATTGATGATAATTTAACGTGGAATGATCAATTGCATCACGTAACTATGTCCATTTCTAAAAGTGTAGGAATCATAAATAAGTTAAAAATGTATTTTGCCACATACAGCCTTGTTCTTATTGTATAATTCATTAGTACTTCCATATTTAGCATATCATAATATTGTTTGGGCCAATTGTGGTGCAACTAAACTTGATCCTATTCTTTTATTACAACAAAGAGCTTTGCGTATTTGTACAGGATCAACGTTCCTTGCCCATACAGACCCCTTATTTTTAAAGTTAGAAACGTTAAAAATTACTGACGTGCATATTCTCCAAGTTGCAGTTTTTATGTTTAAGTACATAAATGAACAACTTCCAATCTCATTCAATAATTATTGTTGTTATAATAATATATTTCATTCCTATCCAACTCGTACTTCTGGGAATTTGATGAATACCAAGTTATTAATTACACATAAATCGATTAGACATCACGGCCCCGATTTATGGAATAATTTACCGAATATAATCAAATCATGCCTGACCCTCAGTCTTTTCATTTAAAACAACACTAAAACGTCGTAACTCACTAAATATTGTCTCTTATATTTAAATATATATATTTTACTTTTTTAGTTAAATCCCAAACTTATCATAACCGGAATTCTATTTTCATGCACTCCCACCTGCACTGCACCCATCTGATCAAAGTCATGCATATATGTATACTACATAGAAGCATTAGTTTGTGTCGCTGATTGTCCCCAAGAGGCCGCCATCGATTTCAATCTTACAGCTCATGATGGCGGTCTCCTGTGTTTATGTGCTTTATTTATTACTTCAAATTGATAATTATTTGTTGTACTATTCTTTATGTCTAATTCTCACTTATAAATACTCGACACACGTTTTGTACAATTATGATTATGTATTGTTTTGAAAAAATGCAGAAATAAAACAAACAAACAAACAAATATAAAATTGTATATATCTTTTAAAAAGATTAAGGGGGCATTCTATATAAATCCTAAATCTCTTCTTAAGTTTAGCCTAAGTTAGGAAGTGTTTTTAAGAAGGGCAAAATTGGTATTCCAAAATGTTTACTTAGGAAGATCTGAATGCAAATTAGTAGGCTGTTGGCCAAGCCCACAATCTTATTTAATTTACAAGCATCCAATCAGAAAGGGGAGGGAAGCCATATCAACTCTCAGCTGCAAGTCAACATTTTTTCAAAATTCACGTACGACACTCGTGACACGTCTTTAGAATTATTCTAATAACGAGGGAAATAATGCAAATGGTAAGGTTGTACATTTACTAAATGACAGAACTGCATATTATCGTCTCAGATTACTCTGAATTATGCACAGAAATATCATAAACCTAATGATTGAAATGATTTGATAAGAGGTTTCGGCATATTCGTCGATATTTGTTAAAACCCTTTTGTGCATGTATGTCTAGTCTTAGTAACAAGCGCTTGCAATTTAAAAAATCTTGATTAAACACTCACGTCACGCTTTGGTAAACGCGACTATTCGTGTTATGCCGGCGTGGAAAAAACGAATGGTAAGGCCTTACGCTTCGTAATTTGGAGTTACCTGTTTTACGAAATAGCGCAAAACGTGAACGTGATACGTGACTATTCGTTGCAAGCCCGCTAGTTTAGTTCCGTGCTAAGTCATGTTTTGATGAAAAGTATTTATCAAATTGCCTATACACATAGCTATACAGGGTGGCCAAAAAAAGAAACAGTACGGGGTACTTACAAAAATAAAGTAACAACACGATTATATCCATCGGATAGAGTGTCCTTTCCAATGAAAAACGATACCAAGAACAGTAATTTTGGACGAGTAGTTTTTGTTGTAGGACGTCTTAAGTGAGACCATGTCAGGTTCCCATTTTTGTCAGTTTGTACAGAGTCACTGCCTGATAAATCGCACTTCATGCCCGTCATCGCATCGGACAACTATGCCCGTTCTCTCGTGACACAGCTGAATGCACACTAGCAATTTAACCAGAATTTTTTGTACATGTTTCATGCCTGCTAACATATATCGTGAAATTAATGGGGATTTATTTGGTATGTAGACATATGCATACATTGTTTGTTTTTGAACTATATACCTATCTAAGTATTTAAGTAAAAATGTGCGATATTCGTATTGTTTGTGACATCAGTGATAAAAAGATTTTAATTTCAAACATTCATAAAGTTAAAACTGTAGCGTTTGACAATATCCAGATGATTATACGATTAACCTGGATATGATCTGGTTGATTATCCTTCCTGAATTTTGGAATCTGTCTGATTGTCTTCATCACCGTGTTACTTTCAAACAGATCTAGTAACTTTATTGACATTTGCAACGACTGACGAGATTTGATACAACATTTAATGTATTGGTTTGATATGTCGCCTGTATGATGCGTGACAATGCAATGGTTAAATGAATCATATGAAGTGGTCATATGTATAAGTAATGATCATATTATATTAGTTTAGTTCCGTGCTAAGTCATGTTTTGATGAAAAGTATTTATCAAATTGCCTATACACATAGCTATACAGGGTGGCCAAAAAAAGAAACAGTACGGGGTACTTACAAAAATAAAGTAACAACACGATTATATCCATCGGATAGAGTGTCCTTTCCAATGAAAAACGATACCAAGAACAGTAATTTTGGACGAGTAGTTTTTGTTGTAGGACGTCTTAAGTGAGACCATGTCAGGTTCCCATTTTTGTCAGTTTTTACAGAGTCACTGCCTGATAAATCGCACTTCATGCCCGTCATCGCATCGGACAACTATGCCCATTCTCTCGTGACACAGCTGAATGCACACTAACAATGGCGCTCGTATTGCTCGTTCTTCAATGGTATGGCGGGCAGTAAGTGCGATTTATATAGCACTGACTTGGTAAAAATTGATAAAAAAGAGAACCTGACATGGTGTCACTTACAGCGCCCAAAAACAAAAACTACACGACCGAATTGAATGTTCTTGGTTTCGTTTTTCATTAGAAAAGACACCCTATCCGATGGACATAATCATTTTGTTATTTTATTTTGGGAAGTGCCCCGTTCCGTTATTGGGGGCCACCCTGTATAATATGCAAACTAAAAAAAAAAATAGTTTGGAACTACAAAATGTTGTTGCTCACTATATACATTGTAAGATTTAAAATGCACTTATAATGCAGCTACAGGGGTCAGATCAAGGCTATTGGCACAGGACGTTCACTGAATCTTCGGAGAACATAGGGTAAATGAATACATTTAGCAGGGTATAGATCCTAGACTAGTACGTCGTCACCACCAATGCTGATGGTTTAGTCAGTCCATATTATTTGGGGCACACGTACTCTATCTTTTTGTATTTGTTAAAGGAATGTTACCCTTAGTTTTGAACTGTTTATGTCAAAATATTTGGGTCAAATGCCCCCCTACCCCGTAGCTACGCCCCCGATTAAGAAAAACATTGAGTCATATTGTCATTATTTGTCAATTATTGCTGGTCTTGTCGCAATAATGTTGTATTCTCGTGTTCACTCTTTTCATTTATCCAATACATTTTTTGTAAAAGCATCACTCTAGCTCTATCGGACCTGTCCGATGATGTCATCATGACTCTAGCTAAAGAAATACCTCATGGCAAGATACAGCATCTCGGTGTCGAACTCGGGTTCAGTTACAACGAGACCGACGCCATGCTGGAAAAGCACAAACAAGACTACAAAAAGACAGCGACTGAAGTCCTCATGGCTTGGAAGAATAAACACGGAGGTGGACCGAGTGAGAGAGAACGGCTTTGCGGTATCTTCAAGAAGGTTGAGCTAGGCTTACTTGCCAAACACCTGGAGTCAGCTGAAGGTCCTTCGGCAAGACAGTCCACAGACACGGCGCCACAAACACCTGTCCTTGACATCACTGACAGCCATTTGTCAGAAGGTCCACGCGAAAGCTTGCCATCTCACTCGCGCGAAGAGTGCCTCGCATCGAGCAGTTCAAACCAGTCATTGGAGTTCGATGCCGGTAAAGCGCAAAGTGTGCAGTGTTCTAACTGTGGAGAACACAATCATGAGCAGGCAAAATGCAAACATCGTCACAAATTGAAATGCAGAAAATGCAGACGCCTTGGTCACAAGTCAAAGCATTGCGAACATTGAATCAAAAATTGAATGAGGTTCATGTAATTCACATCTTCAATAGCCCTTCATTGTTTATGTTATATTTGAGGACATGTATGCCTAAGTCATATCATGTGTTCTCAATGCGCAAATCTGATTGGTTGAAACGCGCAATTGTTCTGACTTACAATAATTGTAAATTGCAGCGCTTTGTGACCTTTTTTTTCTTGTGCATTTTCGACGTGGTAGCAACTTTGCGCGCATTACAAATACCATATAAGTATTTGGTAACAAATGTATATTTGTTATGTTATGCGTTTTTGTTTAATTAATGAATAAATGTGTGGGCCGACATCAATCATTCAATTGATGATATCCATGGAGGTATTCCACTATTTCTGAACTGATTTTGATTTTAGAAATATATATTTTGTCTCTAAAATTTCCTAAGGATTACATTTAGTTCTCCATTACCGCACAGCAAGTATTATTGCAGCGCCATTTCAACCCGAACTGTACTGCCCCCTTATTTTGAATAGTCGAGTTTTAACTATATCCTGATCTTTGATATTTTATCATAATCTAAGCTTACCTGGCTTCAAGCATGTATACGTTTAACGCCATTAATATTTGCTAAATGTTGTGCCATTTGTAGAATATCTGATCATTTCAATAAACAGTACTTTGGCATCGGGGCCCGTTGTATACATGTATATAGAATATTGTCCCATGTATCTAAGGTGTGGCCTGTCTATATTACAATTATTCTGCTCTTCGCAACTGAAACAAATTAGGCATGTATTACATAGAAAAAGCAGCTAGTTCGAATCGTTCATTCTCTGATTTTGTATGAGCCAAACACGAATTACTTGTATTAGAAGTGTTTTGAAGTGCAATTTAACCAGAATTGTTTGTACATGTTTCATGCCTGCTAACATATATCGTGAAATTAATGGGGATTTATTTGGTATGTAGACATATGCATACATTGTTTGATTTTGAACTATATACCTATCTAAGTATTTAAGTAAAAATGTGCGATATTCGTATTGTTTGTGACATCAGTGATAAAAAGATTTTAATTTCAAACATTCATAATGTTAAAACTGTAGCGTTTGACAATATCCAGATGATTATACGATTAACCTGGATATGATCTGGTTGATTATCCTTCCTGAATTTTGGAATCTGTCTGATTGTCTTCATCACCATGTTACTTTCAAACAGATCTAGTAACTTTATTGACATTTGCAACGACTGACGAGATTTGATACAACATTTAATGTATTGGTTTGATTTGTCGCCTGTATGATGCGTGACAATGCAATGGTTAAATGAATCATATGAAGTGGTCATATGTATATTGTAATGATCATATTTTGATACATATATTTCATGAAATTCACTTATTCATTGTACTAAAAACTGTACACAATTAACATTCTCCACTAGAGATTTTAAAAATCAAGCATATTTTTATAACGAAATAAAAACTGTGTAATCCCTATACTAGTTATAAGATTTGCCAAGGGTATGCGGGAACTGCTAGATTTGTTTGCAAATTTTGTAAATATCGACAAATTGTCTAGATCCCCCTATGCATTAAATTTACCTGCCTTCAAAGTTATTTGATTCTTTACTTTGTTCATATAGGTCGTCTATATTTAGAAGCATATTTTGTAAGGGTCTGTCTTCGTTTCTAATATAGGTATGTATGTATTTGTATTATCTACATATCGCACTCCCGGTATATGTATTATAATAATGATACTAATAATGGTCAATTTGTATATAGCGCGTTATTAAAGTTACGTCTTAAAGCACTCGGAGCATTATACTTTATGTGTTGGAATATGATGTTTGCTCTAGTTAACGTTTCTTCTCCCTGTTATATTGTAATGTTACGTACATCACATGCCATAATACCTTATAACAATACATACACAAAACTTCAATTCATTGCATCTTATATGGTGTACATGTTGATGTCTGCTAATGTTGTTCGAAATACATGTATTTGAAATGCATAGTTTTATACCATTGTATAATTAAACTTTTTCTGTACAATATATTATTTTTGCACAATCCTGTCGACTAGTATTGTCAGACTATTTGTATAATGTGTGTATAATACAACAGTTTAGCAAATGAATAACAATTATGTGTCCCGTATGAGCAGGTGTTATTTACATAATGTATACTTTGTTGTGCACGAAAATATCAAACGATGCATTCATCAACATTAATGCATATCCTGTTTGCTTTGCGTGGAATTTCGGTTGAGTTTCGGATTGTGTAATTGAATTAGAATATTATCAACATGATTGAGAATAACCGTTGATCGTTAACATTCAAGAATTGTTTTATTTTTATATAATGTTTGGTATATTTCGAGAATTTTGATTTTCTATACAGTATAGGAGCGATTTAGTTTAAGTGGACATAAATTAATCTAGATTAGTATTTCATACATACATTATGTGTAGTTTTTTCCATTTTGCAACAAATATAGTATCTTAATAAAAATATGCAACATACTTTTTTTTTATATATCTACTGTATGTGACATGTTTAGTTGTATATTTAATCTGTAATATAATAATCCAAAGCAAAGTACAATTTATCATCAGGGTTTGCATAATATTATCAATATTATTTGTATCAAGATGTGGACAAAGCTTCAAGCTCTGTTTGTAATATTCATGTTTTATATTGTTCCTATCTATGATAATAATTCATTACCTTCAGCTTTTGATTTTATGTTTTTTAAAAATCAATCGGTTCATAATTACCCAACTAGACAGTCAAATGAATTTCATTTACCCCTTTTAAGAACTTTATTAGCTCAGAATACGTTTATTTATGATGGTCCTAAATTTTGGAACACCCTTGATATAGGTATGAAAAATGTACCTTCACTTAATTCTTTCAAAAGAAAACTTAAATTATATTTATTACAACGTTATGGTACTAGTTAACTTAATTGTTTGGTAATGAAAAAGGGTCATCGTAAAAAACTTTTCATTATTATTATTGTTGCTTATTCTGGAAATTGCTCCGCTATTTTAATGAAATAATATTTCTTATTCTCTTAATTTGTATGAAATTTTTGTTTTTATTTTATTTTATACATTTTCTTTTAGTCTTGCAGGTCCATACCTTCTCATTCCATACCTTCTCAATCCATTCATATTTTCTATATTTTCATTATCTTTTGTACAGCATCTTCTTGTTCATGTATGCTTCCAAACTGCGTCTTATTTGTTCATACATTCATGTTCTCTTCTGTAGTCTCCGTAGGCACAACACTATTTTGAATTATTATCAAACAGTTTTGTAATAATTACATTTTTTTTGTAATACTACACTGTATAATATTTGCTATCTTATTTTTTTTTTTTTTTTTTTTTTTCTATTATTCACAATTTTTCCGTTTTTGATTTTTTGTATTTTTTTCCGTATTTGATACTTTCATTACTTTGTAAAACATTAATTTTTGAGGGATTCCACATTCTACAAGCCATGCTTTTTAGTGGATTCCTCCATTTTCACTTGAAATTTAAACATACAGCAACATTCGTTTACTTTCTGTTTCCGCTTTTATAATATGATTATTTCTAAATGTCAAAATTGAATTGTACCTTGTTTAAAAATCTAAAAATTTCGTAGTATCTTAATTCATTATATTTTAATCAATTATTATATCAACATACATTTTGATTGCCAATGTTTCATTGTAAATATATGTACCTTCTTGTTGTTGAAAATGAAATAAAATTGAACATTGAACATTGAACATAATTACATTGCCTTTTTAAAAAGTGTATATACATTAATGTAGAATATTATTCGATGCATACATCTGAAATATCATGTGGATTTTCTTACATTATGCAACTGATATAGTATCTAAATGAATATGCAACATACCTGAAATATATATGTGGCATGTTTAGATTTTACTTATTGCGATATTGCAACATAATTTTAAAAAGCAAACTACAATTTATTGTCGTGGGTTGCATAATATTTTCATTATTATTTTCATTCATATATAGACATAGCTTCCAGTTATGTATGTTATATTTATGGTTTATATTGTTTTTTATCCATTATATTATATACATACATTTGTTGTAGTCTAAGAATAATGAAATCTTTTTGAGCAAATTAGATTATTTGCAAGCATGTAGTTGTTATGGTAATATACGTAGCAGAAGTCTTTCAATATATTTGCCAAATATGCTAACTTTAAAGTGTCATATATTAATTTCATGTAACGCCTCTCTCTAGTCTCTGTCAAGCAACTGGTACCATTCTTGTTGTGTCCCACACCCCCCCCCCCCCCCCACCACCCCTCTGTCTCTCCCCGTGTTTATTTCTTTCTCCCTCTTTCTGTAAGATTAATGCCACGAATTAAGTTACTCAGGATATTTTTGAATAGGTGTGTATGCTAACTTTTCTGGCAATTCACTGATCATCTGCCATCCGTGAAAACATAACAAAATTACGAATTTATATACACAGTATAATGAGATTAATGAGTATTTCCATCGAATACCTATTCGGATGTGATTTTTCTTTTCTTCATGTTGGTGGACGGTAATGTATATATTGAACATTTATTATAACATTTTGTACATGTATATTGTTATGCTGGATAATACCGTTACATGATCAAGTGCACTTACTAGAGTTACTTAATAGCATATCTTGAACGCTAATATCAGGAAAGGGCTATTCAAATATGCTCAAATGTGTGTATGCTCAAGTTTGTTTTTTACAATTTAACTCAGTGGTAGATGCACTTTAGCTCACTATGATATACAATGATATGTATGCATATTTTGATTTGTTTCATAATGGTGCATCCTATAATGGCCTGCAACTGATGAACAGT
Source organism: Echinarachnius parma (assembly GCA_037951105.1). Taxonomy (NCBI): domain Eukaryota; kingdom Metazoa; phylum Echinodermata; class Echinoidea; order Clypeasteroida; family Echinarachniidae; genus Echinarachnius; species Echinarachnius parma. The sequence goes on along the minus strand of JBAMJV010007252.1, from coordinate 35,626 downwards.
TGTATTGAGTCTACAAACAAACAGACAAACGCACGCACATACGTAGATGTTTTATATGATAAGATAAATAATAGCAGACTCTTGATAATATAAGATGAATTATACTATAGGAAGACAAGAATATGTTTGTAGAGGATTAAATTATACACATTTTTGTATTAATATTAACCCGTGGCGTGTCAACTTTAAGCATAATGATAAAAAAAGAGTATTGATTACTTCCACTGATGTACATAAAAATTATGAAACGTAAATAAAATGCTGACGAATAAAACTGAGTATATCTACTTATTTGTTTCATTACATTCCCTAGGTATTATATTGTTATCGTAACATTACACCTTATAAGCATCATGATACACAATTAATTCCGAATTAACTTCAAATTTGAATAGCGTGTTTAAATTGCCTTTATGAGATTCTTTTACGGACCTGGCAAGACACCACATTGGGCGCACACAAAATAACTGATAGACATCTGTCTGACCATGGCATTGTATACGCTTTTATTCAACCCAGCTCCTACGAGCATAAGTTCGCTGGTCAAGTAGCACACGCAATAGAGACGATCGATTTAGGCCCAGCGAAGTGAAAATCTGGCATGAGAGAGATATATATTTTGTGTACGTCTGTACGCAATATTTATCAGGGAATCCATTACAATTACTTAACTAAACGTAGAAATTAATAGTAATTAAACACTTTCAGGAAGACCAATCATACAAAAAAGGTCGATCAATGGCAGAATAAACTTTATTTGATCAAAATCGGTTTAGATAAGGCTGAAATATCAATAAATATATCCGATCGTAATACATCTGGGGACCAGATATATTCGATGATTTAAAACAAAAAATTAAAAATGCTTACACTTTTTCAACAATTTTCAAAAGAGGTTTTAAAATAGTTCTAGATGATCTCTCTATTTTAATCATTATTTCAACAAAACATCACATGCATAGTTTGGTATGAAAAATGGTTGAAACCAATGCTTTTTTAGAGAGCGCCCTCTTGTGTTTTAATGGCTCGTTTGTAATGATAACAGGCTTTTTACTTAGTCGTTTGTAATTTTCTATACCTTTCGAGCATGGTGGAGTTTTCTGTAATGTTATTGTGCAGGTTTTGGTAACTAAAGCTCAGCCTTTATACCAAAGCTGTACTACCCCTTTATATATTTTAACATAAGCAATAATTTGGCTCAAAAAGTAAAAAATATATATTTCACGCAAATTGAATACACTGTCCACGAAACCGTGAAACACGGATTTCGTCTCTGAACACGTCTCACGGGAACCGTGAAAACACGTGAGGGGTTACAACGTAAGTCCATCCTATAAATCATATGTTTGATGTGCGGACAGTAATTCCCGTATGTAAATGTTAAAGGGTTAGTACAGTTTTGGTTTAGAGGGCGCTCCAAGAGATAATTATTTGTTGGGGTAACGGAAAACTAAGTGGAAATGTTCATGCTTAAGAGGTAGGGGCTTCTGCAGCCGGCACCCTTCCCCCTCATTGAGTTTTTAAAATGACAATGTTCGGGCAAAATGGACCTGAACTTTTTGCAAATTGTGTCATATGTGGGAAAATCCATGTCATACTCGGGCAAAATTATTTTACATTCGGGTGGTGTCATGCTATTTTCGGGCAGAACCATCTCATACTAAGGGAAAATGGGGTTATTTTGAACTAATCAATTGAAAACATGCAATTTGTTAACATAATGAGCCGATGACATTTTTGTTTAACAACAACAACAGCAGCATATTCAACAACAGCAGCAACACCACCAACAACAAAAACAACAACATTGTCATGTTATCTTTTGTTTATCCAGGGTACGTAGCCCCCAATGTTTTTGCACTGTTCTCACAGAAGGGGCGTGCATCTAATACCGCCATCTTGGTCATACACACCACATTCAAACCATTCAAGCCTGCACTCTCGTCACTCCATGGGGAGAGTATATATTTCAGCCAGCGCTAACACAGTGATTCACACTATAATGTACACTGATTGGCAAATGCGCAACTCTTGTGGGCCGATGTTTGGAATCTACTTTTTTATTACATACCGTTTACAGTCATTCTTGTCTTAGTGGCCACCTGCCAACAGTGACGACCAAAGTGATCTCATGGACACTAAATAACAGTACTAAGAACCTGACTAAGAGGACACCTGTCCACAGTTTCCACTTTTCTTATTTCCTCTTAGGCGGTCAGTATCTACATTTTGTACTGTAACTGTGTGTGGATTCTTCAACATATATTACACCCACTCCAAGAAAGATTACACTAAATACGAAATAGCCGAAACTAATCCATTTGCCATACAAAATTTCAAATTTGGCTATGCATTCACCAATCCTACTAATATTTGTTTTTACAGAAACTACCGAATATATTTCGAGATTCTGGCAAACGTTTGTGTGAAATGTAGAAATATGAATAGGATCTGCGTGTAATTAACCCAAACTTTACCTTACAATTGTTAGGTAAAGTTTGGTTTAATACATTTTTCTTATATGCAACAAAATATTACAAAAACAATTCTGCAATTTGAATCTCAATTTAAAATGTTGTGTTTAAAGAGATGATGAAGGTAGACAACTCACTGCGAAAGTGATTTTTTGAAACAAAAGTGATTTTTTGAAACAAATAATATTGTGTCTTAAATTACCAAAACATTTTTCAAAGAAATCACAGAATTAAGATACTAATTTGAAAAAAAATCCAAAGTTTCGGTGTATCGTGATTTTAAAAGTGAACAAATACACATACGCCAAGTTGTATTATTAATTCACCAGTAGGTTCTACTAAACCGATTCATAATATAATTCTTAAAAAGGCAGCAAACAAGTTCATAATACAAACATGTATTTTCCTGTAGAGAGTACAGCGCATGAAACATGGTAAATCTATTCTAAATATTTTACAAAGATACACGGTTACGGAACAAATAAACATGGACTATTTAAGATGATTTGTTTCTTTCTATTTTTACAACTTACATACTTCATCATGTGTATTATTCGGGTCCGTAAATTAGACGCACAGTGCCGTCATGCGCATGCCTTTGCGTACGCTGCGAGACACACATCCGATCAATGTGGCAGTGTGGCATTTCGAACAGTGGCATTCACATTCCTACGCATGATAATATTTGAATCACCAAAAGCTGATTTCAATATTTTCAGGATTTATGCCGGCATTTTCTTTCCGATTTCGTTACGCAGACGTGTTATTTTGAATATTTATACTGTTCATGAGATGTTTTGACATGCGGAAAATGACAACCGTTACAGGTCGATGAGAAGTGACCTAGGCTCCGTTGCAGAAAGAGATACAATTTATAGTTGCAATCGATTGTAAATCAGAAAATATGCGCGTCTCAGCCAATAGGATTGGCTCATTTAGAACACATGATCTGACTTACAATTGATTGCAACTTACAATCTCTTTCTCCGACGGGGCCTTAAAGGGATAGTTGAGTTCTGGTAAGGAGAGTACAGTTTTGGTGAAACTGAAATTTAGTAACCAAAACCTGCATCATTACATTACAAACTAATAGTTATAACTAGAAAGGAATACAAAACTACAAATGACGTAGTAAAGATCAGGTTATCATTAAAAAAGAGCCGTTAAAACGTAAGAGGGCGCTCTCTAAACACTCATCGGTTTCAACCATTTTGAAATAAAATATAGTGCATGTGATGTTTTGTTGAAATAATGATTAGATAGAGAAATAACCAACAACTATTTAAATACCTATTTTTGTGACTTTTTGAAAAGAGGAAGCATTTTTTTGAATTTTTAACGGCTGGTTCAAAATTCTCTAATAAACCTGGGGCCCCAGCTTTATTGCAAATTGTTATATTTATGGATATTTCAGCCGTCTTTGAATCGATTTTGATCAAACAAAGATGATATTATTATTTAAATATTATGCCCTTTCAAATTTTACACTCAGTTTTTCATTACCTCACAAAAAAATAAGTAGTATAGCGCCCTCTCTACCAAAACTCAACTATCCCTTTAATATTCACTGAGTGATATGTGGAAGTGGATTGATTAATGAATCTCAAACGGCCTAATAATGAGCGAAAATGCCAAGTGATATTTGGAAACTCATTACCTACAAATATCTCAATAGAAAATAAGACATTTTCAGAAAAATAACTAAACTGGCCTCATTCGTGTATTGTAATAGGCCAAGGACAAGGCATGAAAGTGAGTTGTACCATTCAGACAAAGTTACTAGATCCTTTTCAAGTGTGACGTGCGTAGGGATGCCTACACAGCTGATCGCCATTTTGAACTTGGCTAGTTTGTGCGCACTGCATGCCACGAACTCAGTGTGCATTACGCACCGTGCGCAAGGCGGTCGCAAGATGGTAGCGCGCATCTGATTTACGAATACAAGTCACCTTTAAGTCGAAACCTGTCTACAAGAACCAAACAGTATAATTTAAAAAAACATGGTTATTTGTTAGAAACAACATATAGGTGCATGTGTTAAATGATCGGAATCGTAACTCGATGGCTGAAATTTACAAAGGAGGTTTATAAAAATTAAAAAAATCAAACACATATTATAGTTTTAAAAATCTCTTGTGACGACTTTGGCCAGTATAAAGTAGAAATTACGTTTGCTAATCATTGTTATAGAATGGGTTGATAAATCCCTGCAATCTGATTGGTTGAGAGCAAAATTTGTGCAAACAATTAATTGTACTGGATGCATGAAAAGTCATGCGTCCGGTAAAAAAATCATGCGTCCGGTAAAAATTTCATGCGTCCGGTAAAAATTTCATGCGTCCGGTAAAAAATTGCATGCGTCCGGTAAAAAAATCATGCGTCTGGTAAAAAATTTCATGCGTCCGGTAACAAATTTCATGCGTCCGGTAAAATTATTTCATGCATCCGGTAATTTTTCTAATTTTAAATTTTTTGACTTTTTGGGGGGCGTAACAATGCCCATTCTATAAAACAGATGATGCGCAAGTTTGTTTCGTGGGTAGGTGGAATTGTTTGCACGCGGTAACTATGGAAACTAGTCTAAACCCACTCGGCTTCGCCTCGTGGGTTTAACAGTTCCATAGTTACCTTGTGCAAACAATTCCTACCGACCCACTCATACCTACTAACCAATGACACCAAATTAAGAGCTTAATTCCAAGAGGCGCTAAATCCACTTTTCCAACTTTAGAGTACAGTAGGTTTTGTTGTCAAACTTTGTACACATGCCTATTGGACTGTGAAAATAAAACGTTCCATATTTTGATTTTGGCAGTGTAATTTGTCCTTAAATTTGGTTTCTATATAGATAGCTACGTAGCTTATGTACATGTACCGATATCGTTAACTCAATTTTTATGGAAAGTGAATTTATCGCCTTTTAGAACTAAGCTCTACAAATACAATCCACCATTTATACATAAGTATGGTGTCTATAGCAAATGCGTAGTTCATGGGCGTAGCTACGGATCGAGGGCCTTTGAGCCTCCCACCACGAACTGTAGTTGCCCTCAGGGGGCCCCAACACACAAACAAATATTCTAGAAAAAATACGGACAAAAGAAATTTGGCAACATCATGTAATTTGTTCAGGTAAAATTAATCATTTGGGGGCCAAAGTATGTCATGCTTTCGAATCCTTCCGAATAAAATAATGTTGTTATCATGTGAATGTAAGTAACTTAGGTAACCTAAACGGTTGAGGACCATTCTATCATTTGTCAGCTGAAAAACATGCGCCCCCCCCCCCTCCCCCCCCCCCCCCCCCTCCTTCCCCCGCCTCACTTGAACAATCATATCTACGCCACTGGTGTGTAGCTTCGACATTTATCAATTGTAAAATGTGTACATTATTTCTCTATCAGTTTACAAATGGCGCGCCATAGTTAAATATTTTCATATAAGAACTAGTAGGGTGTATTGCATGCTGAACTTTTCTTTAACAGCGCATAGAAACGCATGTGATACTAAATAGGCGCGATGTATGATGTATTATGATTATTTTAGTTTTAAAGCTCTGTTTTGTAACCATAGTTTACATTAACCTCCTAATTTGTGACTTCTCAGATCCTACACTACGACGTTCTACGACCGGCGACGCTGCTCTCCTAGTTGACAACTACCAAACTGACGCACGATTCGACCTGGATTTTCTGAATCGCGATATCACCTACGTCGGGATCGTCGTCGAGACGGATTACGATCGCGGGGACCATTTTCGTGATCGTCGCGCAGTAGACTGATGTGTCGGCCCCAAGGGCATCAGCGTGGTACGAGCGGTCATCCCGACACCGCTGGCGAAGCACCCATTGGTGTTCATCCGGTAACTGTGAATTAGCGTTAAAGTTGATAATAATTATATAAGTAATAGTTTGTATACTACTACTATTACTAATAATAATAATAACAATGATAATAATAAGTATAATGATACAAATAATAATACTAATACTAATAGTTATAACAATAGTACTACTACTAATACTACTACTACTACTACTACTTCTACCACTAATATTACTACAACTGATAATAATAATAATATTAACAATACTTATAACAATAATCATATTAATAATAGTTATAATAATAATAATATTAATAATACTTGTAATAATAAGAATTTCGAAGAGAATATTGGCGGGTAATTTTCTCTAAAACAAATCTTTTGAAAACGTCCTTTCTACTTTGTTCAAACTTATTTCCACACTGCTGTTCGTTTATAATCGAGTTAGGTATCCAACTATGTTCAAGCTCATAATAATTATAGGCTCGATGTATATAGCGCCTTTATAACATGTTGATACCAACAATGCATTTGTACGTTGCGTTAATCTTACTTGCAGGGGTAAACAAACATATGGAAAACTTTTGTGCATTTACTCCGCACAAACCGCACGGCGCGCTTTAACACGGGGAACGAGCACAATTTAGCCCAATTTTCGTGCGCTGTGTGAAATAAAACTCCCATAGCTTAAAGTCGTTTAAACAATTTATACCGTCTCGGCTGGAATATTAATTAGTGATAAATTTCCTTTTGAAATGGTACCAATTATGTCTCGTTTTGTTACTGGGAAAATAGGGCCTTTTGTTGTTTAATTTTCGGTAAAATTTGTCACAACCACCACTTCTCTATGGCGAATACAAGAAAATTGGCTAAATTGTACCAACTCTCGCTCATTCAGCCGCTCCTATGATTTTACCCTGTTACGTTTTTATGTTTTTATACCGTCTCGCATACCAAAACAAAGAGGACAAAATTACCTTTCTTCTAATGTAAGAAACATTTTGATTATTAGAGAGGAAAATAGGGCCTTTTTTGTGTTTCTTGACAACTTAATTTTTCAACTTTTAGCCGTGTTTAATACTTTGCACGTGATGGTGCTGCACATAACACGCAGACACGTACACGCGCGAATGGGATACGTTTCTGCGCAGTGTATGAAGCGCGCTGCCATTGTCCAGTACATAGTCCATCTCCAACGTGAATTAAAAGCCGTTTGTTTGCATGTTGTAATGCATATAGCATAGATTTGAATCGCGTCGTCTGCTTGTGTTAACTTTATGCGCGTTTTGGACGGAAACTTTTCAATATGGTGTTCCCATTTCAGTTTCAGTTTCATTTGACTTGGCAAATTAGTTATTCGCAGATCCAAGATTCACTTTATTCGATTGTTTTACGCGCGGAATAATACATTGGTGAACATTTACATATTCATAATGAAAATGTTAATTTCTATTTATTTCCGTTTCCAACAATATATACAAATCAATTATACAAGATTTACAAGATAAAGGAATACATATTGGAAACAGAGGGATCCACTAAAACGCAATACTTGAACATTTGTGGACCCCTCAAATAATAGTAAGGACTTACGAGTAATTATTACATTAACCCATTCCCTTTGAGTTCCTGAAACCCCCATAGACTTTGTACGCAACCCAACCGTTTCCCGTGGTCATGGGGTAAATTAATTCGTAACTACAACAAGGGATACTTACCACATTAAAGGGAAGGTTTAGTTTTTGTTAAAGGGCGCATCAGAAATTCACCATTGTGTGAGGTAAAGCAAAACTATCCGTGGGTATCGCAAGAAATAGATAATTTTACCAACCAAACAAACTTGTTTGATTAAGATCCGTGGTTGAGGTATCAACAAATAAAAGTCTATTCATAGAAAAGTCGTTGGCGTTGAATTAAATATCTATATTACCTTCAATTTCTTGAAAGTAAACCGAAGTGGCTTTCTAAAGTGATGGTAGTGTTTGATCTATTGAATGTTTACAAGTGTTTTTAATTAGAACAAACAAATATGTATTAATCAAATAGCTTGTCCTTGGATGCAGTTGGAGTAATCGAATATATAAACCACAATTTCCTCCAGACCTGCTCTTGTTTGTCGTCTTTTGAATACGAACACGTGTTTGAATTAGTGAGCGATACATGTAACTCCATTATAGTGGTGTAGCTAGATTTAGTAAATAACAATGAACAAACACAATGCGATAATTTGGGTAAAAAATACAGAAATACATACAAACGTGAGCGCCCCCCCCCCCCCTCCCCCATGTAATAATTCGTGTGACCCTCAAGTAAATCCTTTCAAAGAGAAATTGTTCATACCATAATATTAACATCAACCTTTTTCTAACTATAGTGGATGGGTTTGATCGGTTGGTTCGAATAAAGTAATTCGTCCCAGGGTACAAAGTTTAAAGGGATAGTACAGTTTAGGTCATACAGCATTTTAGTAACAAAAACATGCACCATAGCATTACACACTAATTTTCACCATGCCCGAAAGGTATAACAAATTACAAACGACTAAGTAAAAACCATGTTATCATTCAAAAAGAGCTTTTACAACACACGAGGGCACCTCTAAAAATGGTTTGAACCTCTTTTAATATAAAGAATCTGAGCATGTGATGTTTTGTTTAAATAATGATTGAATAAAGAGATGATCAAATCTTTTGTAAACTTTTGAAAGAGTGTAAGCATTTTTTTCTTTAATCATGGAATAAATGTGGGATCCCCCATTTATTTCGATCGGATATATTTATTTATATTTCAGCTGTTTCTGAACCGATTTCATCATATGATGTCATTAAAATTGTTAGTATATCCCCTAATGTAGTATGAATAAATGTTGTGAAATTTGTTGCTATAATCTTGGAAACAGTTTTTAATTTGGTCTAAATACATTACTGATGAGAAAAAGTGATGTTTCCATTTTTTATTTTTGGTCCCAGGGTGCATTTTGGCGATTTTAAAGATAATTAGCTAGTTTGCATATTTGTGAAATAAGGTCAGGGGTCATTTTCTATCTAGGGATAGTACAATATTGATAAAAACTAGTATTCTAGGGTATTTTGAGGCAAGGATTCCATTTCCGGTGCTCGTTTGTAAGTGCTGTATGGGAAACACTCTGAAATCCAAGATGGCTTCCCCTAATTTGCATATTTATGAATATTATTGATTTCAGTGGCTACAGCCCCTAATAAGCAATAATTCCGGATTATTATTTGTCAGTTATTTTCTAAGTATGTATTTATGATATCAAAGATGAGTTGCCATCGTGGCAACCTCTAGCAATGCATATTATTTGCATAATTATGTATTTTACCTAATTTGCATATTCCCCCAAGTCGAGTATATTGGGAACCCGGCAAGTAAAAAAGACAAGTAATACCACTTTTCCAAGGTTTTAGGGGGCAACGACTCCATTCATGATACTTATTTACCTGTATCACCATGGCATCCATCTCAAATCCAAGATGACTGCTCCCTAAATTACACATGTTATGATACACGACTATATTATTTCGGCTATGTTAGATACTTGAATACTTGAATCACAATGTAGTTGTTTGCTTACAGTATTCAAATCATACTTTTATAAATTAAATGGCATTAAAGTAGCAAATAGCATTATTTACTTTAAAATGACAAATGCGGCCATCTTGGATTTGTGTGGGTTGCCGAGGTGATACAGGTAAATAAGTATTATGAATGGATTCGTTGCCCCCTAAAACCTTGGAAAAGTGGTATTACTTGTCTTTTTTACTTGCTGGGTTCCCAATATACTCGATTTGGGGGAACATGCAAATTAGGTAAAATACATAATTATGCAAATAATATGCATTGCTAGAGGTTGCCACGATGGCAATTCATCTTTGATATCTTAAATACATACTTAGAACATAACTGACAAATAATAATCCGGAATTATTGCTTATTAGGGGCTGTAGCCACTGAAAATCAATAATATTCATAAATATGCAAATTAGGGGAAGCCATCTTGGATTTCAGAGTGTTTCCCATACAGCACTTACAAACGAGCACCGGAAATGGAATCCTTGCCTCAAAATACCCTAGAATACTAGTTTTTATCAATATTGTACTATTCCTAGATGACCCCTGACCTTATTTCACAAATATGCAAATTAGCTAATTATCTTTAAAATCGCCAAAATGCACCCTGGGACCAAAAATAAAAAATGGAAACATCACTTTTTCTCATCAGTAATGTATTTATACCAAATTAAAAACTGTTTCCAAGATTATAGCAAAACAAATTGCTACTTTACATAACCTGATAGACTATGTATGCTCTTTCAAGTTTGACACTCAGTTTGTCATTACCTCACAAAACAACATATTTCTGAAGCGCTCTCCATACCAAAACTCAACTATCCCTTTAAGCGGTCGTATGCGGGACTTTGTCCGTACTGGACAGTGGTCCTAAGGGACATTGGTCCAACTGGACATTGCTCCTACTGTATATTGCTCATACTGGATATTGCTCCTACTGGACATTGGTCCTACTGAACATTGGTCCAAATGGACATTGGTCCTACTGTACATTGTTCCTACTGGACATTGGTCCTACTGGACATTGTTCCTATGGGACATTGTTCCTACTGGACATTGCTTATACTGGACATTGTTCCTACTGGACATTGTTCCTATGGGACATTGTTCCTACTGAACATTGCTTATACTGGACATTGTTCCTACTGGACATTGTTCCTACTGGACATTGGTCCTACTGGACAGTGGTCCTACTAGACATTGGTACTACTGGTCATTGGTCCTTTGGACATTGCTCATACTGGTCATTGCAGCTCCTATACTGGACATTGTTCCTACTGGGCACTGTTCCTACTGGACATTGTTCCTACTGGACCGTTGGTCCTACTGAACATTGGTCCAACTGGATATTTGTCATACTAGACATTCCTCTTTTGGAAATTGGTCCTACGTGACATTGGTCCTACGTGACATTGCTCCTCTGGACAACAGCCTTTTTTGGACATTCCTCCTACTGGACATGTGTCCTACTGGACATGGCTCCTTCTGTACATTGGTCCTACGGAACAATGGTACTACGTGATACTGGTCACACGGGTCATTGGTCCTACTGGACATTGCTCCTACTGGACATCAGTCTTACTGCACATTGCTCCTACTGGACATTGCTCCTGCTGAACATCATTTTTAATAGACATTGCTCTTAGTGGAAAATAAAAAATGGAAACATCACTTTTTCTCATCAGTAATGTATTTATACCAAATTAAAAACTGTTTCCAAGATTATAGCAAAACAAATTGCTACTTTACATAACCTGATAGACTATGTATGCTCTTTCAAGTTTGACACTCAGTTTGTCATTACCTCACAAAACAAAATATTTCTGAAGCGCTCTCCATACCAAAACTCAACTATCCCTTTAAGCGGTCCTATGCGGGACTTTGTCCGTACTGGACAGTGGTCCTAAGGGACATTGGTCCAACTGGACATTGCTCCTACTGTATATTGCTCATACCGGATATTGCTCCTACTGGACATTGGTCCTACTGAACATTGGTCCAAATGGACATTGGTCCTACTGTACATTGTTCCTACTGGACATTGGTCCTACTGGACATTGTTCCTATGGGACATTGTTCCTACTGGACATTGCTTATACTGGACATTGTTCCTACTGGACATTGTTCCTATGGGACATTGTTCCTACTGAACATTGCTTATACTGGACATTGTTCCTACTGGACATTGTTCCTACTGGACATTGGTCCTACTGGACAGTGGTCCTACTAGACATTGGTACTACTGGTCATTGGTCCTTTGGACATTGCTCATACTGGTCATTGCAGCTCCTATACTGGACATTGTTCCTACTGGGCACTGTTCCTACTGGACATTGTTCCTACTGGACCGTTGGTCCTACTGAACATTGGTCCAACTGGATATTTGTCATACTAGACATTCCTCTTTTGGAAATTGGTCCTACGTGACATTGGTCCTACGTGACATTGCTCCTCTGGACAACAGCCTTTTTTGGACATTCCTCCTACTGGACATGTGTCCTACTGGACATGGCTCCTTCTGTACATTGGTCCTACGGAACAATGGTACTACGTGATACTGGTCACACGGGTCATTGGTCCTACTGGACATTGCTCCTACTGGACATCAGTCTTACTGCACATTGCTCCTACTGGACATTGCTCCTGCTGAACATCATTTTTAATAGACATTGCTCTTAGTGGAAAATAAAAAATGGAAACATCACTTTTTCTCATCAGTAATGTATTTATACCAAATTAAAAACTGTTTCCAAGATTATAGCAAAACAAATTGCTACTTTACATAACCTGATAGACTATGTATGCTCTTTCAAGTTTGACACTCAGTTTGTCATTACCTCACAAAACAAAATATTTCTGAAGCGCTCTCCATACCAAAACTCAACTATCCCTTTAAGCGGTCCTATGCGGGACTTTGTCCGTACTGGACAGTGGTCCTAAGGGACATTGGTCCAACTGGACATTGCTCCTACTGTATATTGCTCATACCGGATATTGCTCCTACTGGACATTGGTCCTACTGAACATTGGTCCAAATGGACATTGGTCCTACTGTACATTGTTCCTACTGGACATTGGTCCTACTGGACATTGTTCCTATGGGACATTGTTCCTACTGGACATTGCTTATACTGGACATTGTTCCTACTGGACATTGTTCCTATGGGACATTGTTCCTACTGAACATTGCTTATACTGGACATTGTTCCTACTGGACATTGTTCCTACTGGACATTGGTCCTACTGGACAGTGGTCCTACTAGACATTGGTACTACTGGTCATTGGTCCTTTGGACATTGCTCATACTGGTCATTGCAGCTCCTATACTGGACATTGTTCCTACTGGGCACTGTTCCTACTGGACATTGTTCCTACTGGACCGTTGGTCCTACTGAACATTGGTCCAACTGGATATTTGTCATACTAGACATTACTCTTTTGGAAATTGGTCCTACGTGACATTGGTCCTACGTGACATTGCTCCTCTGGACAACAGCCTTTTTTGGACATTCCTCCTACTGGACATGTGTCCTACTGGACATGGCTCCTTCTGTACATTGGTCCTACGGAACAATGGTACTACGTGATACTGGTCACACGGGTCATTGGTCCTACTGGACATTGCTCCTACTGGACATCAGTCTTACTGCACATTGCTCCTACTGGACATTGCTCCTGCTGAACATCATTTTTAATAGACATTGCTCTTAGTGGAAATTGGTCCTACTTGGCATCAGTCCTACTGGACATTGATCCTACGGAACATTGGTCACACGGAATTTTTATCCTGGGACATCATCGGACGCAAAGAAATAACGCGCAACTGTGTAAACGACCTTAGAATCACTGACCCATAATGATAGACCACCTGTTGGGTTACCAAGCAAATAATTATAGTGTAAAACGCTTATAGAGGTGATATTGCAAATGCATCATATTAGGCGCTATATAAATCGAGCCTACTATTATTATTACTTATGATAAGTATGGCTAACCTGTACAAGTTGAACGGGATCACCATTTGCATTGAAAGCGAATATCAAGTAGTCGAAGACCTCGTTGACTGGGCATACACGGCGAAAGACTTTAGGATCAGGGTCACTGGCAGATCCGGCAGATCCACTGTCAGATCCACTGGCAGCTTCTGAAGATCGACTGGCAGCTTCTGAAGATCGACTGGCAGATCCACTGGAAGATCCGGAAGATCGACTAGCAGATCCTCTGGCAGATCCGGCGGGTCTGGCGGCAAAAATACCGGTTGTAAGGAGTTTCTGCTCAGATGGGATAGAGGGCGGTGTGTGGGAAAATTTCACCCCTGTATAACTAGTCGCGCTGAGCACATTAGCTATTTGCTCGCCGGAAAACTCGGTCACGATCGGATCTCTGTAAATATAGACAACCAAATTATTATGACCAAAGCAGTGATTTATATTTAGTACATTGTGTTTGGTTCGAAATTGAAACAAAACCAAACTTGAAATTCTAAACTTGAATGCGCTTTCAGCATCTTTTAGGTCAATATTAAGAAAAATGAATATGCTGTATTATTATAAATATTATTATTATTATCATTATTATAATAATCATTGTTATTTAAACTATTTTTAGTATAAGTACTATTATTTGTATCCTTTTTGAATTATTATCAATTTTGTATTACTATAATTGTTTATTTTCATCATCATGATCATCATCGTTTTGTATTTGAAGAGCTCGTTTCCCAAAGAAGTTAGGTCCAACACAGTTTGTTTCAAAAAAAGGTTAGGTCTAAAAAAAAATGAAAACCAAAAATAATTAAAAAAACAGAAGGTGCTGGGATTTGTTTAAAGAGTTATTTTACAATCCTATTATGATGCTCTTTCATGTAATAGAATTGTATATCCTCTCAACATAGCTAACTATGAGAAATAAAAAAAAAATCCTTTTCTCAGTACAAAAGTGAACCTAACCTTTTTTGGAAACGATCTCTTCATTCTGGAGAGCTCGTTTCCAAAAGAGGATAGGTCCATTTTCCATCAAAATCTTTTTTTTTAGCTTAATCGATAGATTTTGAGCAGCTCTATCCGGTAGAGCTAACATAAAACTCAAATTCATACTGGAAAGTTGTTAAAATGTACAAAGAAAATTCAGTTTTTTAATTCAAAAGAGGTTAGGTCCAACACAGTTTGTTTCCAAAAGGTTAGGTCCAAACAAAATTTAAAAAAAATAAAAAAAAACAGAAGATGCTGGGATTTTTTTAAAGAGTTATTTTACAATCCTATTATGATGCTCTTTCATGGAATATAATTGTATAATCCTCTCAACATTGCTAACTATGAGAAATAAAAAAAAAAACTCTTTTTCTCAAAACTTACCAATTAAAGTGGACCTAACCTTTTTTGGAAACGAACTCTTCATTTGTATTAAGATTATTATTATTAGTAGTAGTAGTAGTATTTATATTTTAGTATGATAATGTATGCCAGTCTACATAAAAGTACAATCAGATGATAGAAACAGAGGCACAGTGGCATTCCAACGGGCGGGCATTATAGGGGCAAAACCAATACAAAACAAGAGGGTAAATAAAAATTTCCCACAATAATTTGCGTTTATTTATCAATTATGTCATTTGTATTATTATGATAATTATTATTATTATCATTATAATTAGAATGAACAAAATTACCTGGAGGCGTACGCCGAAGCGTGGTCATGGCGAAGCTGGTCGATACGGCCACCTGTCCTAGCCAATAAGATCTCTTCCTTCTGTGTGGACGTGAGGGTGAGATTTTGGTCGGGAAGAGTTTCGTCTAGCTCTTCGGACGATGAGGACGATGACGAGGATGAGGATGAAGAATCCTCCTCTTCAATATCGCCTGCCACGACGGGAAGAGTTTCGTCTAGCTCTTCGGATGATGACGAGGATGAGGATCGAGTATCCTCCTCTTCAATAGCGTCTTTTCGCTCTGCGACGGGAGTGCGGCTACGGGGGATTTAAATTAGCTTTGATCGTCCCCGTACTCTGGCTACCGTCGCGATCTATTTGCAGTTTCGCAATTCTGAATACGCGGGAGTTTCACTCGTTCCATTTATCATGCATGTTGTACTATAAGCATACGGTATAGGCAGTACAAATCATACTGTGCATGCAGCGCGTGTGTACGAATCAGTGCATGAAACACGTGAGGCAGCGAGCCTCGCCGTCCAAGCGCTCTGATTGGCTGATCACGTACCCGCGTAGCGGCTCTACGCCCGACGTTAATTCGGCGATCTACCGTCCTAGGTTTGGCCGCTACGGGGAAATTTTCGCTCTGAGTGCGACCCCCCGCTAAGATTAGCGGTGTAGCCATAGTCCCGTCGCCGAGCGAAAAGACGCTAATGTCGCCTGCCACGACGCGAAGAAGGATTGTTATCATCAACATCGTCAGGAGAGTCCGAAGTAAAAAAATCCCGCACGCGCGATTCGAAATTAGGCTGCCAGGCGCCATTTTGACCTGTAAGGTGCCAAATAAAAATTATATTGTTTGTGTTCGTTTTCATTTATTTGATGATTTAAGAAAAACAAATATAAAATGCTTACACTTTTCAAAAAAATTACAAAGCGGTCTTTAATAGTTGTTGATGATCTCTCTATTTTAATAAATATTTTATCAAAACATCACATGCAACATTAGTTTTAAGAAAAATGGTTGAAACCAATGCCTTTTTAGAGAGCGCCTTTATGTGTTTTACCGGCGCTTTTTGAATGATAACAGGCTCTTTACTCAATCGTTTGAAATTTTGTATCCCTTTTGAGCATGGGGGAGTTATAACTATTACTTTGGGATGTTATGGTGCAGGTCTTGGTTACTAAAATTAATTTTAACCAAAACTCGACTATCCCTTTAACATTTGTATAATGTCATCCGTTTATACTCACATACACGAGCTATGATGAGTTGAGATGTCGATGAAGTCGTATTCTACAGCGTCGTCTTCAGATACTTCAGCAGAAGTTGAAGTAAGGCAATGTGAAGAGCATCCACTTTACGTAACTGGACAATTCGAGAAGCTTTATATGTCATCCGTTAACACCCTCATACGCAAGAGCTAGAATGAGTTGTGGTGTCGAGGTGTCGAGGTTTTATACAGCGAGAGGCGTGGCTACTTTTTTTTGGGGGGGGGGGGGGGCAGGGGTAAATGCCCCCTGTTGCAGGTCCTGCTCTCCCGTTTGGGGGATAAAAAAGACACACGTAAAGCAACATATTTTACAGCTCATAACCCACATTCGTTAGCCCATTTGTTATCGTTCTGTTAACAGTAATCGCTTGCGCTCTGAGTCTTGCCGATATGCGTCATTGACTCATCGAACAGTTTTCCCGTGATCGGGATTTAGAGCGCAACATCACATACATTGGAGATATAATAGGCTTCATACATATATATTCACAAGCGTACGGCCCTTTACCTGGTTCGGATTCATTAACCAAACGCATGGTGCCATCTTGAAAATGTAGTTGTACGAAATAATTGCGAACCGCGGTGTAGCAATTTGTAATGAAATATTGCGCCCCCCCCCCCTTTTTTTCTTTCTTTCGCATCCCTCCTGGATCGAGCTGGCTATATATGCCGGGCAACAGCAATTGAGAAATGAAGAGCTTAGTTCCAAAAGGCACTAAATCCACTTTCCATTGGGTTAACGATGTCAGTGCAATATAAGACTTTCTCGAAATCCCAATTTAAAGGACGATTTACACGATCAAAATCAAAATCTGGAACGTTCCATTTTCATATTCGCATAGGCATGTGTCCAAAGTTAGACAAAGAAACCCGATTTTCTCCCAAGTTGAAAAAGTCGATTGAACGCCTTTTGGAATTCAGCTCTTCAAAATAATACTGATGTGAATCCTGCCCTCGATTACCCAAAAATATTTAACCTTCATAATACGACCGACACATAACCGGTGCTATATCCCAATAGAATGTTCATTAATCGGTACTGATCGAGAGGGTGCGGGTAAATGTCAAATTGTGGTGACCGAAAGTATATTATATGCGCAACCATGGGTAATAAACAAATATTGTGACAGTCACAGTGGTAACCTTAGGTGTGGGTTATTCTCAAATTTCCCTACTTGAGATCTTTTGTACTCCTCAATTAACTCACTTTATCCTTGTTTTGATTCTCCAATATTACTATTAATACTACGTAACCATGGTAACCATATGCGTGCAAGGGGGAGTGCTCAGGGGCTGTGGGCTTTGGCTGAAACACCCCTCCTCCTCCTCCCCCCGTTCCCGGTTTTAAACACGACGATATTCGGGCAAAGATCACCTCGAATTCGGGCAAAACCATGCCATATTCAAAATCGTATATTATTTGGGTAGCATCAAGTCATATTCGGGCAAACTCTTGTCTACTTTGGGCCAAATTGTGTCAAGTTAGGGCAATATATTAACGTAATTTTCAGGCAAAACCGTGTCATATTCAGGCAAAATGTTGACGACCTTTTATTTGGAGGAGGAGGTGCCTTTTTTTGTTTTGCTTTTCAGGTGAAAACGGGAATGATAATACTCGGGCAAAAGATTCAAGCCCCCTGAATAAAAAATATAAAAAAACGTACCCGTACGCCCATGCAGGTAACCGTGACGTCATGGTCTCCTTAAGCGCCTTGATAGAAAAGCGCTACAATTAAAAGTCGCTAAATCCAGACGTGTGTGGGAGTGTCGTGGTACGCCACAGGCTACGGACCATTGTCTTTAAACATGTTCAATGCGAAAGTTGTGTGACCGATAGCCAACCAAGCAATACACTTGATTCTATTTCGGTATTTGGTACCGGGCAGTACCGTATTTTGTATGTATTTGTTTGCAGTAGCATCTTAGTTAAACATACCTAATAATGGTAATGCTTATAATATTATTTTCGTGATTTGGGCTAAAATTTGTATTTTGTGTCCATTTAATTTCTCAATTTTTTTCACCGCAGGTACATTTTTTTGTGTGGTGTAATATGTTTCCTAGCACTTTAATTTATATCAAGCTCATCCGAAAATATTTGTTTTGCCTTCCATTTAGGAAAGGTTTAATTTTCGCCACAGTTTCCTTCAATTCAAAGTAAGATGATTTGTGATTGCGTTTGTAGGTACATTAAAATGCCAACTATGTGAATGTTAAAGGGGACCAGCACGCAGTGAACAAAATGGGCGTATATGTTTTGGGACCGTTGTTTGATATTTAATAGATGTCTAAAACTTTGCAAAGGGTTGTGTTATTCAAGAACAATCAAATTAATTACCAGACTTAAGGAACCAACAAGGCATCATGGTTCCGTATTTATGCGCCATATTAAAATATTGCAGGATCCACAAATATTGTTACAGAAGATATGGACTGTGGCACTACATCGCTTACCATATACATGATATAATAGAACTAGTTGTAATCACAATTTAGATCAACTGAAGTTGGCGAAACTTAGCGATCAGTTTTTCGCCGCCCGCGCATCGTATCGGTTACGCCCATAGATGCACGTGACTCTTAAAGCTTCCGCTAATTTCAATTTTATGCGATGCATACGTGCATATGGTTCTGATAGAGTAATAACATGCGGTCTAAATCGTAGGGTTGACCGTTTTGTCGCATAAATAAACCTCGTTCACATTGCGTACAAACATATGTGTGATTGACTCATCGAACAGTTTCCCGTCATTATGATTTAGAGCGCAATAATAGATTAAGACACCACAAACATTAGACGAACAAGCAAATGTTAAAAAATTTCAACATGCAAACCCTCTAGTTTGCCCTTTACAGGTGGTTCGGGTTCGTAAATCCAGCGCGTGGTGCCATCTTGAGAACTTAGTTATACGAAATTGCGAACCGCGGTGTAGCAATTTTTAATGAAATCTTGCCCCCCCCCCCCCTTTTTTTCTTTCTTTCGCATCCCTCCTGGATCGAGCTGGCTATGCCGGGCTACAGCAATCGAGAAATGAAGAGCTTAGTTCCAAAAGGCGCTAAATAATATTCTCATAAAAATTGAGTTAACGATATCAGTGTAACATTTAGCTAAACGTAGCTTTTTTTATTCCAAATTTAAGGACGAATTACACGATCAAAATCAAAATATTGAACGTTCCATATTCATATTTTCATAGGCATGTGTACAAAGTTGGACAAAGAAACCCGCTTGTCTCCAAAGTTGAAAAAGTCGATTGAACGCCTTTTGGAATTAAGCTCATACTAATGTGAATCCTCCACTCGCTTACCCCCAAACATTTAACCTTCATAATACGACCGACACATTACCCGTTCATTAATCGGTACTGAGTGGGTGCGGGTGAATGTCAAATTGTGGTGACCGAGGTAACCATGGGAGAGAAACAAATATTGTGACAGTGGTAACCTTGGGTGTGGCTTATTCTCAAATTTCCCTACTTGAGATCTTTTGTACTCCTTAATTAACTCACTTTATCCTTGTTTTGATTGTCAAAAATTATGTTTAATACTACGTAACAATATACGTGCAAAACGGGATACTGAGGGGTTGAAGCACACCTCCTCCTCCTCCCGTCCCCGGGGTTTTAAAAACGACGATATTCGGGCAAAGATTACCACGAATTCGGGCAAAACCATGTCAAATTAAGTCGTGTTCGGGCATGGGCAAATTGTATCAATTTAGGGCAATATAAGGTTATTTTTGGGCAAAACCGTGTCATAAACGGGCAAAATGGTGAAGACCTTGTTTCCCTTTTTTATATTGCTGGACAGGTTAAACAATGAGAAATGATAATGGTCTCTCAATTTGGTAAATCACTTTGCTATTATGTTGGGGTTTATTTCTTTTCGAAGTATCATTAAATAGTGAATGAATATTGATAAAAATGCACAAATGGATGCTTTGATAACGTCTCTCAAAATTCAAATTAGTCACAAAGTGGTTTTGAATTCCACCCTGCAATACGTCCCTGTATGTTATGTTTCGCATGTTGTATTTTATGTTTGTATGTGTATAACTTTTATATTCACACCATGTGCCCTGTTTCTTTTTTTTTTAAAGTAAGCTATATTGTATGTGTTTTGTCATGTTTGTTATTTGATTTTATTTCAATAAAGCAATGATTTTGTTTAAATAGTGGGGCAAAAGTCCCTAGCCCCTTGAAAAAAATAAATGTGCATCTACGCCCATACGCAGAACTGTAACTTCATGGTCTATTGAAGCGTATTGACAGACTATCTCGCTAGAAGTCGCTTCATCCAGAAGTGTGTGGGTGTCGTGGTACGCTGGAAGTGGTAAGAACTACGGACCATTGTCTTTCAATGCGAAGGTCGTTGGTTCGATAAAGAACCCGATTCGTGTGTCCTCGAGCAAGACGTTTGATCCATATTCTGTGGTCGGTACCTGATAGAACCGGCTTTTGTTTGTTTTCAGTAGCATCTTAGTTAAAGCTACCTAGTAATGATAGTGCTTATCATATTAATTTCTCTATCATTTTCGTGAAATGGACAAAATTTTAATTTTGTATCAATTTAATTTTACCGCAGGTACAGTTTTGTTATGGTAAATACGTTTCCTATTACTTTAATTCATATCAAATTCATTAAAAGATATTTGTGTTGCATTCCAATAATTGCATTCAGTTAAAAGCAAGCAGATTTTTGATTGTGTGTGTAGGTGATTTTGAATGCCAACTGCTTTCATTTCAACTCGAATGTTACAACGTAGCACTTGTAGCAGTCAAGTAAACATGTAAGCGATTTAGCGATAAATCGAATGAATACAAAACAATTTTGAGCCACAACTGTAAGCATATTTAAATTAATTTCTCGAATTTGAATGAACAGCTTTTCAATACAAATGAAAAAATGGACAGAGAAAACCTACTGTATACAGATAATACGCGTTCTAGAGTGCGTTGCATCCACATGTAAACAAGCATTGTGACGTCACTTCCGTATGTTATCATCTGCACGGTCGTGCATAAATGAATGAATGGTCACGTGACGGGATGTAACCAATCATGTTACTGAATTTACCGGAACCGTTTAATAATATACAAATAATACACGGTCTAGAGTGCGTTGTGTAAATGCATTGCACTCGAGGCTATGTTAGCTGTACGTAGTGCACGAGGCGAATCCGAGTGCGCATGCGCACAGCTAACATAGCCGAGAGTAGATGCATTTACATGACACGCACGATAACAAAACCGTAGTATTATTTGTTTTATAAAACAGGCTCAAGCACGGATTGTTTTATTTTGATAGATTATTGAAAACAGACTCGCCACAATTAGTAACCCAGTCTATCTACTCTCTAGAGTGTGAATTTGTTAGGAATTTACAAAATTAATCATCACTAGAGTGCACTCGATTCACTGAATTTGACTCTGCAGTTCAGCAGATCAAATGCAGTCGCCGAAAATCCGAAAAATTTTCCGTTAAAAGTGAGAATTATCAAAGAATTGTATGCATTTCCATTCCAAAACTTCCCAATATCCAACCACATACCATATAATTTACGAATCCGCTAAGATGTATTTACTACAGGACAGATTATTTACAAAACGAAGCATTTTCCATCTTTTTTTGGATGACTTTTGCAAGTTCGACTTCGTAGAACTATGTAAACAAGCATTGTGACGTCACAGCCGTGCAAATATCGCGCAACAAAAAGTGACAACACATGTGTGTTACGCTTTTTCTTGTCTGTTTGTTGAAATTTAATGAATAGTCACGTGACTGGATTTAACCAATCACGTTACTGAATTTACCAGAGCCGTTTTATAATATGCAACAGCACACTTGAACATGAATCACATTAAAGGGATATAGTATCATTGTCCAACTCTACTTAGCTCTTTCACGCCTTGTTGTATGTGTATTACCAATATGAGAATGGAACCGGTTTCGTTGTTTTTTCTAATTTCCCTTTTGTTGAAAAGATATTTAAAATTAAAGTGTTCGGATTTGTTATTATCGACTGGAAAGTTATGTCTGTGTATATAATATCCATTTAAGGTGAAATTTGCACACATTACACCGTGGACATTTCACATCGCAAAAATTCACATTTTATCAACCGTTCATCAATTTATTATATCCCTTTAAACACGCCCTAACATATTTAACTAGTATTGATGTTTTAAATGGAGAAATTGTCTCTATGATCAGGCCCGTAGCCAGGGGGTGGGGGGGGGGGGGGGGGTTGCGTTGGGTGTAGTACCCACTTCCTCCAAATTCAGAAATGTCCAATTTTGTATCGGTCTCGGGTCCACTTTTTATCGGTCTCGGCCATCTTAACCAGTGGTATCGGGCAACAATCGGTCTTGTTGATCCCCCTCCCCCCACCCCCCCCCCCCCCCCCCCCCGTCCCCGCTTACGCCACTTAACCAGTGGTCTTGGTCTCGGTCTCGAAAATGTTTGGCAACGGACACCACTGTCCACCCCCCCCCCCCCCCTCCCCCCTTGGAAAATCCTGATTATGGGCCTGATGATAACATTGTGTACACAAGATTTTAACAAGTTATTTGAATCATTAAAAATGTGCTATCACAAAAAAAGTGTTTCATACTTGTATAAAGGAATCTAGTAACTTTGTTGATAAGCGCAAAAAGTTATGAGTGATTAATTAAATGTGTATTGGTGTTATCTGATATATCAACAAAGAAATGTGTGAATATTTCAAGTTAATTGGATGTTTTTTGGCTGAGATATGAGCAAAAATGCAAAGTGATATTCACTAACTCATTGCACTCACTTGGTTCATGGTTTGAATTATCCCGTAGACATTTTGACATTTGAACACTTTAATCTGAAATATCTTTTGAACGAAATATAAATTTGAAAAACCGACACATGTTCCGTGCTTTTATTGATAACATGAATATGATAAGGTGTGAGAGAACCACTAGAGCTCCAAGTAAGTTTTGAGGATTTGGACAATGTTACTAAGTCCCTTTAATCTTACGGTGAAGTTTGTCGAGGATCCTGCTGCACTAAATATCAACATTTTACATCGTCTCTTTTTTTTTTGGAACAGTTTGAATAATTATTCACAAGCCGTTGTATAACTTAACATATTGCTTTATTTGTATCTCTGAAATTTTTACCTAGGCTATTATTTTGTTATTTACACGAATTTCAATTTGGTGTAATTTTATTTTGACTTTTTACATGTCCTTTGACGCTAAGTAATAATGTTTTAATCCCCGGGGTTTTAATGCAATGTTATTGATGTACATACAATCATGTTGGTATAAAACTAGCTCAAACACTCTTGACTTGTACAGAAATAAGACTTTCTCAAGTTGTATATTGTTTTGTAAAGGCCATTTATGGTTAAACCATTGTTATCAAACGGCGTGCTAGTTTTGCCATTTCCGACGAAATATGAAATCATATTCAATGCAACACATTTAGCTGTAATGGCTCCCTCTTTTGTCAACCTACCCGAGGGCAGTTTCGATTACGACTTTCTGTTTGCGGACGCTGTGGGCGTCCTAATGTAAACAATGAATGTACATGACATGTTTCGCGATCTCGCGAGCATTCCGCTCTACATGCTCTACACGACATGCGGGGTAGGTAGCTGTTTACATCGAGAGGTGGTCTGAGATCGGTTCGCTTAAAGGGCAATGCCACTCAAGAAAAGAGTTAATACTACTTTATACATCGTAATATTCCTATTTATTATATGCAACATTACTCCGACTCAGATTTCTGCTTTGGAAGAAAAATGTGAAAACTCTATCTGCTTTACCACTATTTACGCGAACACTGGAGGCCGCCATTATTAGGTTTGCACGGACTACATGCACTAATGCATTTCAATAGCACCCATTCAACCATTGTTAGAGTACTTGTACATCTACAAGCCTATAGTTGCCCAAACCCTCGATAGTATATAATAATTTACTACGTAATAGGTCTATAATGTATCATATACAAAGCCTATTTTCATTCTTTCTCTATCAATGTAATAGTTCATTGTTTTATTCAATACTTCTGCCAACAAATCTTCTAACATAGGCCAAAACTTACAATTAAACTCCACTGCAAAACCATAATTTCCAGGGGAATTATTCCATTTAATTTCTCTCAAAACCTTTAAAATGTCATAATTTTACCTTCCCAAATCGCATTAGAAATAAAGCAGAATTGTAATCTCTATCATTCCTCACGGCATATCATTGTTGTTAATAAAATGTTGTGATCGCTTTTTAAAATCTGTATCTCTAATATTCTCTCCATGTTCCTTATGCGGTTATCTCATGACACTTTTACTCTTATCAATCTTTGTATTATTATTATTCTCCCTCTCTTCAACGCAAGCTGCTCTAGGTCCGACTCTAATGCCTTGCCGAGAAAAGTACAATTTATTCAAAATAAGTAAACAATAAACCTAGATGTCCCCAGCGCTAGCAAATTTTCTAAAACCTTTATTTCAATTTCCAATGTCTCCTGTCATTAATTTTGCCTTTTCACGTGAATTTTCTTATAAGTATATAAAGTATACCCTCATATTCATTTTTTTTTCTTAAATACTAATTTACTGAAAGCTTGGGTAACCAATCACTTTTCAATTTCTGTATTCTATCATTCATCACGTCAACCAAATGTATACCCGCGCCCGCACATAAAATCACATGTTAACCCATGAATACAATGCAAAGACACACGCGCAAACACGCTCACATACAGATATGCACGCACGAGTACACACGCCCCAAACACCGACATGCACTCATCAAGCACGCGCATGCACACTCACACACACACACACACACGTTAAATCGCCAATGCACGCTCAAACACACATACACGGGTACACACGCACTCACAAAAAAATGTGCACCGAGCATACACACGCACAAAATATACAAGTACAAAACACACAAACACACTCACAAGCATGCACACACACACATTCATCGGCAAATGGACGCCCAAGCACACATACAAATGTCCACCATGCATAAACTCGCACAAAATATACACGTGCAAAACACACACACTCACAAACACACATTTGTACAAACAACATTTGAAATTAAAAGAAAGCATAACAATGTCTTTTATTTCCACAAGTTTGAATATACAGCTGTTTATTGATCAATGATGTTCATTCAACACAATCAATGCCACAAACTTTGAATAGTTATATTGAACATGTTATAACAGACTAAAGTAGTGAGAAGAAAATTACAACATTACATAAATAAAAATTTGGTACATATCCTTAATTCACAAACAAAATGCTAAAAATCTGAAATATAAACGATTACATTCATATATTCAAGCACATGTTCTATATTCCAAATTAACCCATACAAAAAACAACAAATTAACATAAGTGTTGTTCACAATAACATTACAAAGTAATTCAAATAAGAACACAAAACACATTATAACATGTACAAAATAATGATATATATTATACAACCCACATAATTGCAATGTGCTATACTATCATTTAAAGCCAAAACAGTATTTTCTAAAGTCATGGAAAGCAACTCTATTATACAAACTAATTGATCAACATGGCTAAATTAATACAAAGGAGGGTTAAAGCGGTCAAATCTGAACGATATCATCGCTATATACAGTAGCATAAGGAAAGTTCCATGCGCGTAGCTAAGATTGGGCCAAGATTGTGCAGCTTGTTCCGCCGGTCTCCCCGGCTTGAGTATTGCCAGCCGATTAAATTCGCGTATTATACAGATGGGTTTACATGTGTTTTGCCGAGATACGCGGATGATCTATTTCGAACTATTTATTACTAGATTAGTCAATTTCAAAGTCGTTTTTGTCTAAATATTTGCATTAACCTATTGTTATGATTATATTATTTCAGATAGTTGGCGATAAAAGCGTATTTCATGTTACGTGTGGGGCGTTTCCAATACTGTTTTGTTGGCATTAAAATTCACCGGGAAATTGTTTTGAATAGCTATAAATGTGCATTATAGTACATAAGTACACCATTAAAGTACATTTATATTCATGTAACACAAATAACATATCAAATTCTTATCATAATACATGTCTCATTAAAAGATATACATGTTACTGTTCTACACAATGAACAGCGATATTTTAAATATTCAACAATAACAACATGACAAACATGACGAAAATGCACGAATAATTTGTTTAATGAATACAATTATTATATAAAAGCACGAGACAAATTACAAAAGTAGGCAGTAGCCAGACACAATACAGCGCTACATACTGCTGATCACATGAACAAATGTACTACATTTATTAATTAACTTGTGTCATAACATTATACAAATCAAAACGAAGAAAATAGCAAATCAAATAACATATCGGTAATTCATTATTACAAAGTTGTACATAATTCTCGATTTGATTTACAGGATTGAGAAATTGCAAAAAAACAACTACTGTACTTTACTAAAGTTTAATTCTCGGGTTCAATTCTTTGTGGTCTGAATGCTTGTGTCATAGCGCATTATCCTCTCACACCCTTGAAAGAAAATCACCCAGTTACAGGGGCCGCGGAACCGGGGGGGGGGGGGGGGGGGGCTGGTGGGGCTGCAGCCCCCCAACTTTTTGGGCTAAAAACAAAGAAATACATAAACATAAAATAAAAAAATATATAACAGTTCAAATGTGGTCAGCCTCCCCCCCCCCCCCCCCCCCTCCACTTTCAAAACCTTTCCGCGGCCCCTGAGTTATACTGAGCTGCACGACGCTGATGGCGTTACTTTGATTGTGATCTGTCATTGTAAATAACGTGTGTGAATAACAAGAATAAACACGAAGATCCTTTACCTCACAAGGGTCTCCGGCTTTATAGACTAATGTAAGATTCTCTGAAACGAAGACTGATATTGTCAATGATAGAGTCTAGTGGTTGTCTCATACATTTTTGTATTCGTATATAAAACATGTTTCTCTTTTTTTCTCTCGAATTTCCCTACTTTAAACAAGTGTACGATGTACACGGTCAGTGCAAAGAGTCAGCGAATAACACTTTGTAGTTGTGCTCATTACTTGGTCATATAATATATATTTAAAGGGGTAGTGCAGTTTTGGTCAGGCTGAGCTTTAGTAACGAAACCTGCACTATAACATTACATACCGTACTTATAGTTATAATTCCACCATGATCGAAAAGTATAGAAAATTAAAAACGACTAAGTAAAAAGCCTGTTATCATTCAAAAAGAGAAATTCAAACACAATAGGGCGCTCCATAAAAAGCATTTGATTCAACCAGTTTCATACAAAATTATGGCATGTAAGGTTTTGTTGAAATAATGATTAATAGCGAGATCATCAATAACTACTTAAGATACCTTTTGAACATTTTTGAAAAAGTGTAAGCATTTGTTTATTTTTTTTTTAAGTCATCGAATAGATCTGGGCCCCAGATTTATACCGATTTGATATATTTAGTGATATTCTTTGAGCTGTTTCTTGAACGATTTGAACAAATATATTATTATTCTACCCGTTATAATGTATTTTCATTATAATAATTGTCCACCCTCAGTTTTCCATTATCTCACAACAAATTATTTTGTGCAGCGCCCTCTATACAAAACTGAACTACCCCTTTAGATTAAATATTCCACACTTTATCAGTGGACATATAACATCACAACAAAAGCAATTTTTATCAACCATCATAACGTTTTACATATATCTTTTTTTCATATATCCCTTTAGTAAACACATTAAGATATCAATGATTGAACTTGAGTTGCAGACTGTTTTAGGAAGTTTATTGTATTCCCACCCCTGCCATATTCCACATCCGAACAACCGAACTGAGGAGTTTACAATGTGTGCCATCAGTCGGACTAATTTAGTATTAAAGTGGCTGGGGTCGCTATGACATATTACGCGCGCTACGCACGAAGGACTATACAAACTATATAGCGGAGATTCCGCCTTCGTAAACTAGGCTAGAATGAACGTGCTGCTAAAAGTGGATACCATTAGTTTGAATAGACGCGCGTCTCGTGCGTATAGCGCGCGCGTAAATATGACTAGCGTCCTCTATCGGCTTGTCCCTGCCCACTTTAACAGTGCAACAGTGTAGTTTATTATCATCAATGATATACAGCATTTCATAATAATCATTTATACAGCGCAGGTACTATAAATATATACTCTACTGCGCATGTACGCAACTTTGTTTAACATCACTTTATAGAATGTATAAAGACAACCAACGAAAACAGAAGCAATATAATAGGGCCCAGGTCATACCTTTGCAAAAGGACATAGTAAATACAAAAACATAGAATCACAATGCAACATAGATTACAACAACAACAAAACCTATATTAGAAACATAAACCAAGAGTTGACATTAATACATGTACATCGGAAAACCTATAACTGAATACCATTTTACGTCATTTGGTCTTCCCATTTATAAAAATATACGGAAGTATAATTGTTGTTTCTTTTTTTTTCTTATTTTTATTATTAGCGTCATACACATAACAGACATCAAAATAATCTATAGCAAGCATACGATGTTATGTTATAATTAACATTACAATAACACGAATATTTTGCATTTCAAATCATGCAGTAACTTAACAAAAAAGCAAAGCAAATTGGGCTTCGCTGGGAATCGACTCAAATCCTGTGATTGCTAGGCCGGTCGTTAATCCATAATCATAAAATTTTTAGGCTATAATTATAAACACAAATGAGGAATGTCAGTAAATTGACCAAAAAGAAAATGGTTGTTGGATGTGGTGTGGCAACATTGTAGAGCTGCGCGCTTTCCAATCGTGAGATCCCGGGTTCGAACCCTGCCCCACACCGCGTTTGTCCTTCGGCAAGACAAGTTAACCACTATTGCTGCTCTCTACCCAGAGTATAAATGGGTACTTGGTCGGGTGTTATTTTGCTGGGCGCTTTCATATGGCTGCCATTGGCTAGTATTGCTCCCCGTGGAGTTGAGATGGTCGGCAAGATAATTGTGCGGGTATTGACCTGTACTGATGACCCAAGGGTAATAATAAGCGCATAGGGACATGCTTGTGCTTATGTGTTATGCGCTATATAAAAGTGGGTAATTATTATTATATTTTCAAATTTGTCAGGATTATTAGTTCGGTTGTACATAAAAGCATGCATGAGCTTGCAAAGGTGTACATTTTTTCTAGAGCAATGCACTTGCAATATTCAGGCAGTGTGGGTAATGTGGACTTGATTTTCCTTCTCGTATAGAACGTGTACATGAATTAATGGAATCATTATTGATTATGTTTGAAAAAATTGCCCTCCTAGCTGTTAGAAAAATCAGAGAAATTCGCCGGTATCCTGATCATAAAACACCACTATCCGCCTAGTTCATGCCAATAAGAACATCATGACTTGTAACTTACCTACTTTATGGACTCTTTGATAAGAACCTCATAAACTGCAACGTGTACAAAATACTGCTGCTCGCCTTGTTTCCTTGTGTTTCCCGCTCTCATCACATTACACAATCTTACACATTCTACACTGGCTCCCTTATCAACCATCGAATCATCTACAAAATAATTCTCATTACTTTCAAATGCCTACTATAGGCCTCGCTCCCATCTAATCTACCACTACACTCCTACCCGAACACTGCGATCATCTACTCAGTCACTCCTGGAATTCGCACAACGAATTAGCTCAAAATACTATGGTGAATGATCCTTTGTCTTATACTGCTTCTTTCTTATGAAACAATCTTCCCCTTAATATTCGAACCTCTCACAATGTTGATACTTTTAAATCGAGGTTACATAATATGTTTATATACCCTAAAATTTAGTTTTGTTAACTTTGTGAATTTTATGAAGATATGTTTATTAAACGCTTAACGGGATAGTTCAGTTCTGGTAAAGGGAGTACAGTTTTGGTCAAACTGAATTTTAGTAACCAAAACCTGCACCATTACATTACAAACTAATAGTTATAACTCCACCATGCTCGAAAGGAATACAACATTACAAATGACTAAGTAAAAAGCCTGTTACCATTTAAAAAAACAAGAGCCATTAAAACTCGAAGGGCGCTCTCTAAACACACATAGGTTCCAACCATTTAGAATAAAATAAGGTGTCCTTTCCAATGAAAAACGATACCAAGAACAGCCATTTTGGTTGAGTAGTTTTTGTTCTAGGGCGCTGTGAGTGACATGATGTCAGGTTCCGTTTTTTGTCAATTTTGACCTAGTCAGGGCCAGTGAAACCGCACGCACCGCCTTTCATAGTGTGTAACACAGCGCGCCATTGACAGTGTGCACTCAGCCGTGTACCGAGATAATGGGCATGGTATTACGGGCAGTGAGTGCGGTTTTACTGGCCCTGACTAGGTAAAAATTGACAAAAATTGGCACCTGACATGGTCTCACTCACAACGTCCTAAAACAAAAACTACACGACCAAAATTACTGTTCTTGGTATCGTTTTTCATTGGAAAATACACCCTATCTGATGGAAATAAATAGTTTGGTACTATATTTTTGGGAAGTGCCCCGTTCCGTTTTTTGGGGCCACCCTGTATAAATCTCTATCTCTTTTCATCTTTATATAGTTCTTGTTGAACCCGTTTCTTGTGAAGTATAGACTTACTGGAGCTGTAGGTAAATTAATGTTATATTTTGGGAATTTTCTTTTCAATATAATCGCCACTCACTCCTTCTCCCTCTGTTGGTGGAGAACGTCGTTTCCTTTGTTTGTTCGTGTCCTTCTCTTTCTCTAACATTCTCAGCATCATCTCCAGCATTTCTTCCGTCTGCGGCATCTCCTCACTCGACTCAATTGTCAAACTCTCCATAGCCTCCACAATCGTCATCCCCATTTCCCTCCCCTTAACATCCGCTATAATTTCATTGAGTATTTTCTTCATAGCACGTATTGTCTTCTCCACCCTCCCCCCCCTCCTCCTCCATCTTCTCCTTCTCCCTCTCTCTCTCCGCCTTCTCCCTCGCCATCTCCTTCTTCTCCCTCACAATCTCCTCTTTCTCCCCTTCCATCTCCTCCTTCTCCCCCTCCATCTCCTCCTTCTCCCTCTCCATCTCCTCCTTCTCCCTCTCCATCTCCTTCTTCTCCCTCTCCATCTCCTCCTTCTCCCTTTCCATCTCCTCCTTCTCCCCCTCCATCTCCTCCTTCTCACTCTCCATCTCCTTTTTCTCCCTCTCCATCTCTTCCTTCTCCCCCTCCATCTCCTCCTTCTCACTCTCCATCTCCTTTTTCTCCGTCTCCATCTCCTCCTTCTCACTCTCCATATCCTCCTTCTCACTCTCCATCTCTTCCTTCTCCCTCTCCATCTCCTCCTTCTCCCTCTCCATCTCCTTCTTCTCCCCTCCATCTCCTCCTTCTCCTCCTCCATCTCCTTCTTCTCCCCCTCCATCTCCTCCTTCTCCCCCTCCATCTCCTTCTCCTCCCTCTCCATCTCCTCCTTCTCCCCCTCCATCTCCTTCTTTTCCCTCTCCATCTCCTCCTTCTCCCTCTCCATCTTCTCCTTCTCCCCCTCCATCTCCTCCTTCTGCCTCTCCATCTCCTCCTTCTCACTCTCCATCTCTTTTTTCTCCCTCTCCATCTCCTCCTTCTCCCTCTCCATCTCTTCCTTCTCCCCCTCCATCTCCTCCTTCTCCCTCTTCACCTCCTCCTTCTCCCCCTCCATCTCCTCCTTATCCCCTTCCATCTCCTCCTTCTCCCTCTCCATCTCATTCTTCTCCCTCTCTATCTCCTTTTTCTCCCTCTTCATCTCCTCCTTCTCCCCCTCCATCTCCTCTTTATCCCCTTCCATTTCCTCCTTCACCCCCTCCATCTCCTCCTTCTCCCTCTCCATCACCTCTTTCTCCCCCTCCATCTCCTTCTTCTCCCTCTCCATCTCCTTCTTCTCCCACTCCATCTCCTCCTTCTCCCTCTCCATTTCCTCCTTCTCCCTCTCCATCTCCTACTTTTTCCTCTCCATCTCCTTCTTCTCCCCCTCCATCTTCTTCTTTTCCCCCTCCATCTCCTCCTTCTCCCTCTCCATCTCCTCCATCTCCTCCTTCTCTCTCTCCATCTCCTCCTTCTCTCTCTCCATCTCCTCCCTCTCTCTCTCCATTCTCCATGTAAGAAATGACATTACTGACAATTTAATCAAAGTCCTCGTTTGTCTGTGCTACAATGTCACGAGCATCTCGACCTTGAAAAGTATCCTGGAAGCATGCTCTCTCCCACTGGGAAAGGAGTTCGGGAAGATCGGAACTGTCCACATCTGGTTGGAAAGGCTTCAACAAGAGGTTTTCTGTTGTCAGAAGGTCCTTTTTGCCCAGCTGACCATGGTCGTACACTCAAAAAAAAATTAATGCGATGAACGTATTTGGATAATTTTGGACAAAGTTCAGCAAGCCATCGGAGCACCGGCTACATGGCAAAAGGAAATAAAAATATCTTCGCTTGGGCGTTTTGCTTCTATGGCATATATTTTTCAAGATATGCAATAAGTCTCTCTTAGATTTCCGATGTTTCTCCGAACAACAACTGTTTCCTCGGTATAGTCGGTGGATACCAGGGCAACGCAATAATTGTCATAATATTCTTCATGTGTTACGAAATTTCGGCAAATATCCAACCAAGATTTTCCTTTCATTGCTGATCTTTCTCCTTTTCAAACGTTATTTTCAGATACCTTTGACGAAGTTCCGTCATGATGTCTGTCCAGATCCGTTTTTATGGAAAAACTTTAATGTAAGAATTCATTAAACGGGTTCTTACTACGGAATATTGATCATTAATCAAGTTGAGCGTTGTGGATATCAGTAAATATCAGTACATGTAATTAGATTTCTTAGAAATGGTACATAAATACGTAGTGCAATATAATCGCTTCTCCTTATATTAGTATCATATGTATTCCCCCATATAAGTTTTGCATAACCCAAATATTGTAATAAATCATTAAGAACAACTTTGGGTCATAGTTTTATGAATACACTAAGTAATTTTCCTTTTGAAATTTAGATTATACTCCAGATATGAACAATCACCTCGATGAATATAAATGACTAATGCAATACATGTAAGTGAAGGTACCTGTTTAGTTCTAAATTAGACAAATCTATCAAATAGAGTAGTTTACTTTAGCTAATAACTAATACAAAATCAAGTGATGTGCTCTTGCCTGAACATGCCGAATAAGCATCATTGGCACACCTTTAGTCCAGGCTAAAGTACAAGGACAGAAAGTCCAGTAATGTAACCCTTTAAACCCCAAAGGGGAAATTTGGGGAAATGCACCCCC
Source organism: Echinarachnius parma (assembly GCA_037951105.1). Taxonomy (NCBI): domain Eukaryota; kingdom Metazoa; phylum Echinodermata; class Echinoidea; order Clypeasteroida; family Echinarachniidae; genus Echinarachnius; species Echinarachnius parma. The sequence continues at coordinate 1,504 of JBAMJV010007252.1, read as the reverse complement.
TAACATACTTGTGATCACTGCTTACATAGATTTCATCGATATTCACAAAATCTGTTGATTTTTCTGAAATTTCATTGCAAAAATATAGTATATGATTTGAATAGATCGCATTTCCTGTTGCCGTGGTTACCATAAAGTGCATGTTTGATTTGGGAAGAAACAATTCTAGGCATACTTAATAAGAATCTTTCGTTACTAGCTAGTCATGAACTGAAATAAGTTCCTTAAAGGGATGGTTGAGTATTGGTCAAACTTAACTTTAGTAACCAAAACCGGCACCATTACAGTACAAAGTAATTGTAGTTATAACTTCACCATGCTCGAAAAGTATACACAATTACAAACGACTAAGTAAAACCCCTGTTATCATTCATAAAGTGCCGTTACAACTCAAGAGGCGCTATTTAAAAAAATCATTGGTTTTAGCCTTTTTTCATAGTGCATTTAATGTTTGTTAAAATAATGATATAATAGAGATATCATCAACAACTTTTAAAAAACCTATTCTGATTTTTTTCAAAGTATTCTTTGAGCATTTTTTGAATTTTTCTAAAAAGTCTAAATATCGTCCGGTCATTGCCGGTGAAGAACATTTTAAATAAAATATCATTATGGATATTTCAGCCGTTTCTAAACCGATTTGATCAAATAAAGTTTATTCTGTCATTAAATTGTATGTTCTTCGAATTTGACAGTCAGTTTTTCATTATCTCACCAGTTTTTCATTATCTCACAACAAAATATCGGGGTCACTTCGGGAAATACCAACACTCAACACTACCTTCAAGCCTAAAAAAGAAAACCACCTAAAATGTAAACGAGATGAAATTACCAATGATATATCTCTTTTTAGGAAAACTAATATTTCCATATGTTTTGTACACAAATCACGAAATTGAGCGATTTTCGGGCTGACATGCTGACAAAAAGTCACGTGACCTCATTATGGTAGGTCCTATTTTCAAAATTTTATTTTAAAAGATGCGTTGCGCAAGCCCCCCCCCCCCTCCCCCCCCCCCCCCCCCCCCCCCCCAATGCGGCGTCTTTACGCGTTCCGGAGCAATCGGGAAATCGCGGAGGGGTGAGGGCAAAATGGCCTCCCGGCCTTATTAGGGTTAATTCGTATGATTATTTCGTATGGTTGTATGGTTGTATCTAAATACCCAGGGGGCAAGCCATCATATTTTTAGGATTTCAGCTTTGCCTGTTGTAAAAGGTTGGCCACCAGAAATCAGAAAACCAGGGAATCACAAGACCAACCATACCTTAGGAATGGGCTCCAAAAATGACTATAATCGAGGACTTCTCACCCAGTATATGGACGAAGTGTAACTGAAGGTTTACATGACAACTTTCAAGTAGAGTCTCTAACTAGTTCTTAAAAGGGATACATTGTGAAGCTTGAAAGGCAGTCATCTCTGCCAGGTATATGCTGCACCTTCATTCATCAGTTTATCCAGTCCACATCATGATCTGAGTTGTGTCATCGGGGATAAAGAACTGT